>CABFVZ010002151.1:58595-106289 GCA_902151445.1 Timema monikensis | reverse complement strand
TATATATATATATATATATATATATATAAATCCATTGTTGGCAACCCAGTCAATTGAAATAGTGTAAAATACTTACGCCTTAGTTAATGTAACCTCCGAAGTAGATTATACCAAAGAAATGTATATAACTAAACTATTATTAACTATACATCTAACGTGACATATAAATTGTCATTGATGACAAAACTATATAACATGGGGAGATTAGGGTTCAAACCCAGGTCGAATTTGCTGAAGGTGGTTTTTACTTAACAATTTTCCCCTCCCTCTGTGCACAAATGCGGGTACATTTATTTAAAGTCATACTTCATAATCCCTAACCCAAAAATGTTTAATATGCCGAAAACCTAAAGGTAGTTGGAAGTCATGTACAAAAAACAAACATATTGAAAATACATATTTATAATAAGGTTGAAATCATTTCAAATAATATGTTGATAGTTTAACAACTTTGCCTCATGGAGATTTTATGGCCATTTTGCAAAGCGGATTGCATCTTAACTTGACGCATCTAAGCAGTCTAAGCGTTATCACACTTATACGCCAATGTGCGCATTATAAAGAGGGAATAAGATGAGTAGTTTACACTGCGAGGCTTCTTGTGTATTTAGTGAGAGTACATTACCCCTTCCTCTGACGAGTTTACACATTCATTCTCCCATTTGTGCCTTGAAAACATTTACCTACTTTTGAAAATAAACTTTTTTTATTGTTTTTTGGTCTAGATAGACAAAGATTTATAAAAAATACGTTTACAAAAAAAAACTATTTCAAGTTAAAAATAATAATTTTATGACATGGTAGAACTATTTTTTTATAATTATTTGAGAATTTATGGTTTCTGTTTCAACATTATATCTTCGAAATTCGCTGAATAAAACGTAAATGCATTAACATGGGAAATCCTAGTTTCACCTGTCGTGACGTCACAGGTTGACACCTCTCTTAGACTGTCGGTACACGTGATTTTACAAATATGGCGACAACATTAGATTTGTGACGAATAGTTTTTGTCGCCCTGGTTCTTCAAATTTGAGACACCCCTTGTGGGAGAGGTTCTAAACATAGGGTTGACTGAGTGAGTCTGTGTGTAATCGACTTTGTGAACTGCAAGCATGAGGGACGTTCTGACCTAAAAGATGGTATCATAGGCAAGAGTGACATAAGTGCCACCTCAAAAGTCATGCAAGAATGAGGTTAAGTGCAACAGAAGGTGGAGTCGAGTCAAAGTAAATATGCATTTCAAGTGCAAGATACTTCAGTAACTTCATGACTTAACGCACTACTCTCGCAGTAAACTAGACTACCAATAAAGGGGTGATCAATATTCGAATCTTGGTCTAGAGTATTGATGGGGGTATGTGCAAAATGGTTTTCCACGCAAATTTGGTTACATAACCTCTAAAAACCTATCTCATCCCTAAAAACTATTAGCGTAATAAGTACATAAACGGATAACCCGAACGGGTAGTTTGACGCGGTGCTGTTAAAAAAAATTCACCTTATCTGGACTCATTTGACAAAAGGTTGATAAAAATTATGTTTTAAAAATTAGAATGGTGTTTATTATATTATTATTGTTATTATTACTAGCACCATATCTTACTACCTGCCCGGTTTATACGCACTTACGCTAATGTGTAATGGTAGAGTGATTGTGAGATGAAATGGAAGACCTACAGTTTAACGTGGGATCCGAACCACGACGGAGGCCTGGAATTCCACACATTCACAAGTTGCGATTAATAAACCTCTTGTCAATCATTATATTAATGAAATATATTAATTCATGATTTAATAAAATATATCTATTAGAGTTTCAACTAAGCGACCTTCAGCAATCCGACATAGTCATAAGGCTCGCTATTTAAGTTTACATTTAATAACAAAGGAAAGGTTTTATTGTTTGATCCTCTTAATCCCCCTACGGCCTACACCCTACGAGTATTCGTACCCGTTAAGCTTATACCTCTACATTAATTACACAAAGGAATAGGGATAGAGGAAATAAATCCTAATTTGCATGGAAGGAGGCTGGTAAACAACCTAGGAAAAATAATTAATCCTCAGTAAACCGTACAAGAATCGAAGCCCCGCTTTTCCCCACAGTAATAATTCAGTATAACATGAGAGGGATGCGTTAAACTAGCGTGTTTTTTTAACCGGTGATCCGTAGCACATTTGTGTGCTGCGGAAGTTTGGGGTGAGATCAAAAATAACCAAGGACAATTTAAGAAATAAAAATTAATATTTTTAAATCCACGATAAACTGTTTTTTTTTTAAATAATCCAATTATTATAATTTTAGCTAGTGAACTTTTAAATAAAATCTTAATATCGGCTTTTTTAAATGATAAAATCACTCCTTAAAAAACGTATGTGTGCCTTGACAATTTTAGCACCTTGTTCAGTGTGCGTTGAGTTTAAAAAAAGATTGAAAATCGCTGCGTTAAATAGATGTAATGTTTGAATTTCAAACAACAATTGGTTTAAACAACACATTTTTACGTTTTACAACACTATACTATTTATCTATTTGTTTTTAGCACCTAACCGTTAGGGATATACGCTTATGTACTAACTACGACAGTGTTTTTAAGGCTTAGTAAGGTTATATTTAAAAGAAATGTATCAGCATTTGCGCGAAGGGCGAAATAAAAATAATTTTGGAAAAACCATCCTCAGTATACCTGACCGAGATTCGAACCTTGATAATCCCGTAATCGGCATTCTAGTATAACACGAGAATAGCGCGTTAGACCATGCAGCCACCGAAGTGGGTCATTGTTTACTAAATGTAATCCAATCTCAATGGTCCAGTTTACTCGATCGAAATTCATTCCATCAAATAATAGTTGTATTATGTTAGCTGTATCATACTTGTACATTTAATTTACGATTTGCTTCAACCCTATACATCACCATACCGGTTTCCACATAATCTATAATTCCCGTTTAGGCTGGATAATTGGAGCTCTACTATTAAATAACACTTAATACTCAAAATGGGTGAATAGAGGAGAGAGGGATTGGGGCGCGGGGTAATAAATCATTGTGCTACAACACGGTATAAGCTAGAACACAACTATGGCATTCAAAAAAGTTCAAAATATATAAATCGTACCACAAACTAATGTACACGCCCTCTACCTTGAGAGGTAGCAGCACTCTAGCCTTGACGGATTACAATATAACAGTTTCTTATAAGCCAGTGTAGTTCGGTTTGCACTCACTGAAAATGTAGTGCTCACAGTATCCGGGAGTAAATTAAAGATAAACCCTCGGTGGTAAATGTGAAATAGTTGATGATTCAAATAAAAATATTTATTTAAAAAGGGCATTTTACAATGCATTTATTTTATTAGTAAAAATATCTATAATATATATATTTATATTGCTAAGTCTTTTTAGAACCGTGTCTTACTAACCATTTGGGTTATACGCTTATGCACTAATTACGCTAAGGGCTTTAGCGTTAGTTCGGTTATAGTTAGAGGAAATGTACCCCCATTTGTGTGAAGGGAGATTGTAAAACAATTTTGGAAAAAAACACCCTTAGTACATCCGATCCAAATTTGAACCTAGATCTCCCCGTCATCGGCTGTCTAGTCTACTGCAAGAGTAACGCGTTAGACCAGGCGGCCACCGAAGCGGGTGTTAGATCTATGTTAGGTTGATGCGCTTACTAAATATAATTATGTTTGGTCCTTGGTGCAAACTGATAATCATATTTGGCCTTTGGGATGAAAAACGTTGAACCACTGTGTATTTAAACTATACCATAATGCAAAACTTGGCAGATTACGGCCCATCATTTTTTTTATGTGGACCACGATCTATAACTATTTATTAATTCACTAGCCCCCTTCCCCGTAAAAAATATTGTAAAGAATCTTGTAAAACAAAGCTTCAAATCATCCATCATGTCAATATAAAAAAAACTTTTTTTTACTTATTTTTGTTTTAAAATACAGTCCTACCATCACTGTATAGCCCCCTCCCTCTTTTTATCCTCCCTCCTATTTTCATCTCATTCCTCTTTCCTCACCCCTACCCCCCGCCCCTTCACCAACCCCACTTTCCCTTCAACAACTTTTTTTTCCAACGACTATATAATATACTATCGACATTTTTGTGAAGAATAAATTAAATTTTCAAAATAAAATATAGCCTATGTTACTAGCTGATAATGTAGCTTTATATTGGTGAAAGAATTTTTAAAATCGGTCCAGTAGTTTTTGAGTTTATCCATTACAAACAAAAAATCAAATCTTTCCTCTTTATAATATTATTTATTAATTCATGTGTATCACAAACTGATATGTGATGGTTATCCAAAGAAGTAATCCTGATAGCTGAATCAAATTCATTTAAGGGAATAATGACAACCTGTAAACAAAAATCGAACCCAGGGACCATTGGCATTGCACGCTGGTGCTCTACCACTAAGCCACCCTGGTTCATCTCATGTCCAGGACTATCTTTCACTAGTTGTCGGTGTATTGAATCTATGTGGGCTACCACATATTGACTCAGTGGTAGAACAATGACGCGCAAAGTCAAAGGTCCCCGGTTAGATTCCCGTGTCCAGGTTATTTCTCACATAGTTTAATTTGATCCAGCTATCTAGACTGAGCCTGTGGATAACCATCACGTATCAGTTTGTGATACACACGAATTAAGGTGAGGTAGAAGAGAATACGAGAAAATACAGGGGACTCTGCAGTTTTTATAGCAAAATATTTCTATCTCCAAAATTAATAAAATATTGCTCCAGTAGCAACGTTTAATTTAATTTAATTCACACGGTGATATCAACAGTGCTTGAATAAATCAAATATTTTGTTTATTTTGACCATAAAAAGTGTTTCTAAATGATCGATACTTTCACCAGATACCACACATCGACTCAATACACTCAGGGGTCAGCAACCTTTTTAGGCCCCGATCGACCTTAACATTTATCAAAGTTCCCACGATCATCCTCACTGTAAGAAAAATCTGTGGTAAAATTCCCATACATGTATTGGAAGTAATTAACCCATACAAGTATTGAAGTTTACCCATACACAGTCATGGGAAAAGTGCCACACGTCAGTAGTAATTTTCATGTACTGGGTCGGTATTTTTCCAATGTTTGGGTATGGAAAAAATACAATTTCTCCTTTATGTTGATTGTATTTTTCTTATACTTCGTTGGTATTTTTCCCATACCTGTGTATGGAAAAATTAATATTTGACCGCCATTAAGATTGTGATTTTTATATACTTGATTGGTATTTTTCCCATACCATACAAATAATACTTATTTAGGCACTTTAAAATCTTTTTACCTATAAGTGCACATAAGGAGCACATCACATCAGATCACTTTAAAAGAATTCAGACATCAAAAAGGACTTACGCCCTTTAAATAAATAAAGTGCACTAGGGTAAAAGTGCGCTACTATTCAGACACAGCCTATATTTTAAGTTAATAAAATAGTTTGGTAGGATACCTAATCTTTTTCGATATTACAAATGATACACCTATTTAACTAAGCTTTAGTCACATGTAGGAAAATGATAGCTCAATCTCTATACAAGATGAAAACAATTTTAATCACAAAATAAACAACTGCCACGTGGTGTTTTGTTCTTATTACAAAGTTAGGTTAAACAAGCGAAATTCCTCCATTTTTCACATCATGAATTATATTAATAAATAATTAACTTGTTCTTCACTAAATGGTGAGAAAATACAGCAGCAAATATACTCCTTTAACAAAAAATTTAATAATTCGATAACTTTTTTATTTACACTATGTTCTTCTATAAACAAATATGGCGAACTACTTCTGAACTTGAAGACAAACGTGTCTCTCTCTCTCTCTCTTTCTATTATAGCGCATGCGCACTGAGCTACGAATCGGTGTTTCCCATTCAAGTTGGAAATTTTCCCATATAAATGTATGGATACTTTTGGGTGCTTTGGAAATGTTCGATAGACATATGGGAAAATTCCGATGTCCGTATGGTATATTAAAAAGTATGGGAGAAATACAATATTGTTGTATGGAAAATTTATGATTATTTCTTACAGTGCTTCGTTTCTTCAATTTACTTTTAATTCTTTTTTTTCTATACATCTTGTATTTATTCCTTAAATTAAATATTTCCGCCAATACTTATGTTCCTGCCTTTATATAAAATGCATAAAATAAATCCGTTTACTCTGAAAAATATCAGTCTTACCTTGACGGATTACACTATGGCCCTATCTTATAGGTTGTACATTAGTAATATTAATATATATATTCTTGGGGATATATAGTACATACAATTTCTATTCAAAATACAGGTGAACATTTATATTTAGTTTTAAAAATCTCAACTACTAAATTTACACCTGGCATTAAATAAATTACGAAAGCACTATAAAAATGGCATTCATTTCACCGAGTTTTGTTTTATTTGAGAATCAATTGCTTATTTCTATATTGGTTTCCTCTTTTATATTGCCTAAATATGATTAATTTTAATTTTATATGGAGGCCCATTCTTATATTTAAATTTTAAACTCATACCTTCAGTCAAAGAATTTGTCCAAGTCTCCATAGTGGAATATTGCTAGTTAAGCTTGCTAGCTTACAATGTAAACAATGTACCTTTATTTTTAGACTGTCGCTTGTGTCGCTTATCAACCCACTCACGTGCTACAGCGAAATATACATCACATACCAAACTTTGAAGTTTACTCCCGTGTCGTGTTTAGTTTCGAGAATTTTTCGAATGAACTAAATATTTATTTTAATGTATTGCCTACGTATGTATTAATTAAGCACTATTGGGGTGGGGCACTTGATGAGATATGAAAAGAGAAACCCACGTTCGAAGTGAAACTCGTTGCTAGCCACGATTGAAACCGACACACAGAAGTAGCATCTATTTAGGAAAAATGTTGATTTTGTTTATCGAATTCACTGGACTAGTTTATCATTTTAATGAATTTTATTGGATAAAGTATTATAGTTTCACAGTGTTTGACATGATATCACGTGAATAATGACATAAAAGAATGCTCGAAATTAAAAACCAGTAGGACTTAGGGCTTTAACCGTCTGAAAGAACGAGTCTGAGTAGATGTTCAGTGGATGTTCAGTGGATGTTCAGTGGCCACTAATGTAAGCAGCGCATTAGTATGAGGGTGGCCTGGTGGTCTAGGGGTAAGGTGTCAGACTTCTGTACTGCCGGCCGGGGTTCAATCCTCGGTCACGGCACAGATTTATCTGATTACCAAACCTTTCCTTCACCTCTGACAAGACATCTTGTGAATGTGGGGAATGCCAGGCCTCCACCGTGGTTCGGATTCCACGTTAAACTGTAGGTCCTCCATTTCATCTCACAATCACCCTACCATTAAACATTAGCGTAAGTGCGTATAACCCGAACGGGTAGTAAGACGCGGTGCTAATAATAATAATAATAATAATAATAATAATAATAATAACAACATTAGTATGAGTAGAAGTTGAATATCCAGTGAGTGTGGTCGGGACTTGACTAAAGCGCTAATCACTTAACCATATCTTTTTTTTTTAATCTGCTCAACTTGTATTGACAAGAAAATCTACATCCCTACCACTGAGATTTCACTTAGAAATATATTTTGCAAATACTCATGCTCGCTCTTGCTTATGGCCCTTCAATACTGTAGGGCGAGGAGGAAACAATTAGACGATCTATGCTGAGTAAAGTGATGGACAACCTGCTGAGGTTTGTCTGACGTCCGGTGGAGCTCACCTGAGTGACATTATCTTCAAAAAGTGAAAAGTGTAGTATGTAGTTTGCTTTTATTTAGCTAGTGAATATTTACTTTTCAATTATAGTGTTAGTGTTCAGGTCTATTTGTTTTGGCCACATCCTGTATAAGGAACGGTTATCTAGACGATGCTTCAGTTTTACAATCCGGTGAGGAAATAAACTCACATGAAAGGATGTGTTGCTCTCTACTGGCTGGTTGTCATTCTATCAGGGATAATAACTACTTGTGTTCCCACCCCACCTTTAGTATAGTACAGTTTTTTTGTTATCACCGCGTCTTACTACCTATTCAGGTTATATGCATACATGATAATTACTGTAATGAGTTAAGGATGAGGAAGGAAGCATTTTAGAAGTAATATACCCGCATTCGTGTGGAATGAATGTGGGAAACCAAATAGGAAAAATCACGCTCAGTAGATCCAACCGGACTTTGAACCCTTATCTCCCCGTAATTAGCAGGTCAGTATAACGCGAAAGTGACGCCTTAGACCATTCGACCGCTGAATATTTTATTTTTAGTACTGTGGTTTGTTTTATCCTCAGTGGGAGATTGGGTAAGTTTTTATATATGTAATCCCGTTGTTTATATTTAAGGAATATCATAACTTCCAATTTCGTTTTATTTGGACCCTCGGGACTTCGCTTTTGTGTGTTTTTATCTTTATAGAAAATAGTATTTCCAGCATAACAGTATAAAATAAAACTGTCCTTGAAAACTAAGTTCAACAGATTTCAACAAATACTTTATTCACAGTTCTGAAAAATATTCTTCTTTTTTTGTGGGAAGTTTAAACGTTTTGAGGACGCCACATGCAAAAATTTTCCATGTCTAAAAAGTACATAAATAAATTTTTACAATATCATATATATAGATTATTATAAAAAAAAGTTTAACCCCCTGAATCAATGGACATGCGGACTAAATGTCAGGCTTATCTAGTATGATCGAGATGAAAATGTCAAGGTTCGTATATGGGCTGAGTGTACTGATGGTAATTTTTCATAAAAGGTTTCCCATTCTCCCTCCACGCAAATCCGGGAATATCTACTATAAATTCTACCATCTTCAACTTTAATTATAATAGTAGGAAATGTTTTTATACTATGTAAATAAGGCCTGGATTTAAAATTGTAAGATGCCAGGCCAAATTAGATTGGTAATTTAAAAAAAATCCCAACTTTACCACATAAGCGTTATTAAAATAAATATAAACAGTGCGGGCGGTAAAATTCGGTGTATTAAAACAAATAAACAAAATTTATATCAATTCTAAAATGTCAGGTATTTCTTAGAACATATTTTGGGCTTTGTAAAAATCTAATCTTGTTTAATAAAAACTGATTCCAGTCAAGGGTGTCGTAGCGTGATATTAATTTCTGAGTGAAAAGTTTGGATTGAAACGAGACTCAGTGGGAACGATGACATTTTCCTTGATTACTTCTTTGCCAGAAATTAGCACCAGAGGCAATTTCACTTTGATTAGCGTCACCGCAAGAAATGGTTCTTAAATCTATTCTAAGATTCTCAACATTGTGAAACATAAAAACATAGGTCTATTTGTTTTGTTGGATTTAATATTCACACCATGGTTCTTTTATTCATGTTATTTATATAGCCCTTCCATATAACAAAATATTAAGTGAATAATCTTAAGAGCTTTGTGTTAGCTAATTTTCTAATTTGCTAGTTGAAATATAATTTTTAATATCTTTATCGTTATCCTACACCAAATTAAAAATACTTTTAGTTTGACGTCAATACGTCTAATTTTCTACACATTTCCCACATTTTGACACCTTGGCTTGGTCAGTAGCATGTCTGCCTATTATGTTAAGGGTTTCGGGTTCAATTCATAGCATGGATGAAATATTTATCATTGGGAAAATATAGGTTTCCCCTTTTCACAGGGGTGAATTAACGACGGGGGAGGGGGGAGGTTGGGGTTTGGAAGAGGAGGGGGTAGAGGGGTGTTGAGTGTTGTAGGTCTGTTATAGATTTAAGTTAGTTTATAAGTCTTGTACGATATAATCAGTTAGATCAGAACGTGTACGTTAAATAATTCAAATAATAAAATAATAAAAATGGATTGCGTTGAACTATTTTGTTACTTGAAATAAAATACATCTCCAGGCGTGCTATACAACGAACGTGGAGGTTTCATTATATGGTGGTACTTTGGACAAAACTTTTAAGCACCTTTGGCTCGAAACTTAGTTAGGATAAATTCAGCCTTAATATAATTTAAAAGGAAGTCTTACCTGAGGATTCTGCGTTATAAAGCTATAAACTTGTAAATATTATATATACTGGGTGACCTGGTGTCCTTGGGGTAAGGTGTCAGACTTCTGTGCTGGGGTCCGGGGTTCAATCCTTGGTCCCGGCACAGATTTATCTGATTGCCAAACCCTTCCTTCTGCCAGGCCTCCACCGTGGTTCGGATCCCACGTTAAACTGTAGGTCCTCCATTTCATCTTACAATCACCCTACCATTACACATTAGCGTTAGTGCGTATAACCCGAGCGGGTAGTAAGATGCAGTGCTAATAATAATAATAATTATATATGCTCCTTTGTTTTATTTTTTCAGTGAACCTAATTTATGCACGTATGGACTATTCAAATAACTATACTAATGGTGGAAAGGTGTAAATTAGAGGATTTTTACCTGCATTTGACGTGGGAGAACCGGGGCAGCTATGAAATGATACTGTTTTAGACCCCTCACATATATTTAAAAAGCCATGTATGAAATGTATTTTTCTTTAATAAATTGTATATTAAATATCTTTTAATACTTTATCCATGAAGAGTCACACGCTTTTCAGAAGTAATTTAAATATATTGCACCATAAAACTTTTTATTATTTTAAAGATCAACTCCGTAGTATTAGAAGATCATGTGAAAGGCTGGCTCCATTCACCTAATAGGAAACTAGCTTTCACAATATCAGGTTACCAGGAGTTCTCCTATTAGTTAGTTTTAACACTGGTGACAAGGGGTCTAAGAGGCAAGGGGTAGGTCATACATAGGCAGCTTGTGAGTATGAAGTAGAAGTAGTAACACAATTCTACACAGAACACAGAACTAAGAACTCGGAACGTGTAATATCACAAAATAATAATCCATAATATATAAACTGTGTCATTTTATATCATATCTTCAGTGCCGAAGGTGTAATCATTTTAATAAATCGTGTGCAACATCAAAATTCTTGCTCATTTCTTAAGAATAAGTAACATATATAATCCGATCACATCACCGTGTACAAGTGCGCATCAGGCACGCACGAGTCGTCATAATTATAAAACCCTCATTATAAATAGTGCTCAATCACAGGGAAATATCAATATATAATCCCGTATCAACATAATTGGCGCCGTATCAGAGTTCAAATATCTCATTATAAAACAATATATTCATAATTGGCGCCCATCGCGGGGCAACATTAGTACATAAAAACAGAATCATCATAATTACTGTATTTAGGAAAATATACTTTAGTTAGTTCATCCAGCCAAGATTTGAGCCACAATTTCCCTATCACTCTCAAACAAGACGAGACGAGACTAACGTATTAGTTGACATGTTCACCGGTGCTGGCTATAGCACTATAAGCTTGGTGCAGGCTCAAATTTGTAGCAATGAACTATCTAAAGGTTAAAGCGGATGAGAATAGATTATCTGTTCTCTTAGTAAGATAGTAAGCTAGGATAGTTAAATCTCGCAGATTATGGTGGACAGGACATGAAGATCGAATGGGATAATAATTGACCATGTTTAAAATATTGACTGGTAAACCCAAAGTGAAGAGACCGTTGGGAAAACCTAGAGGCAGATGGGAGGATAGAATTAGAATTAACGTGAAAGAGATAAGGTGTAATGAGGTGGACTGGATAGAACTAGTTCAAGATAGGGATGGGGTGTAATAAGGTAGACTGGATAGAACTAGTTCAAGATAGGGATAGGGTGTAAAGAGGTGGACTGGATAGTACTAGTTCAAGATAGGGATAGGGTGTAATGAGAGGGACTGGATAGAACTAGCTCAAGATAGGGATAGAGTGTAATGAGGTGGACTGGATAGAACTAGTTCAAGATAGGAATAGGGTGTAATAAGGTAGACTGGATAGTACTAGTTCAAGATAGGGATAGGGTGTAAAGAGGTGGACTGGATAGTACTAGTTCAAGATAGGGATAGGGTGTAAAGAGGTGGACTGGATAGTACTAGTTAAAGATAGGGATAGGGTGTAAAGAGGTGGACTGGATAGTACTAGTTCAAGATAGGGATAGGGTATAATGAGGGGGACTGGCTCTAAATAGCTCAAGATAGGGATAGGTGGCGTACTTTTGTAAGAGCAGCGATGAATTTTCCAGTTATCATTGACATAGAGTAAGTAAGTACTGTGTTAAGACGGAGGAAGGTAGAATTTAAACGAATTACGTGGAGGAGGAGGGTAAAACCACGAATAAATGCCACGTTCAATACGCCTAGCTAGGAAATGACCTATGACCTTTCCGTCATTGGTAAAACCAGACTAGATGAGCTTGACATTTATACCACGTGCCCGTCGGCGCAAGTTTTCAGGGGTGTTTTATATCATGTGTAGTTTTCCATAAAATATGACAGTTGATGCTTGATCTGGCAGTTGAAGTAGCTTCACAATGACTCTCTGATTCATCAAAATAAGGTCCGACCTTTTTTCACTGGCCTAATTGAAATATGAGTATTCTTATTCTTCACTGCATAAAACTAGCTCAGACCATTGCCTGATTTACTAAAATCTCTTTTAATTTTGAATTTTTTTTAAAGATTGTTTTTGTTCTCACAGCGTCTTACTTACTACCCGTTCGGGCTACACGCCTTTTAACAACACCAATGGGTTAGATATTAGGAAAGTATAATACAAGAATTTACAACTGACAGCCCACGATGCCTTTTTTTTTTGTGACCCATGAAGTTTCTTGGCAGTATTCTACAGTAGTAAAAAAATTGATGTTTTTAGCCGAGAAACGGAAAGTTTTGACTTGCGTCGGAAAAAAATCCATGAAAGTTACAACTGAGTTATGTCTATTTTCTTCCTTACATATGCTGTTTTATATTGACATATCAAAGATAGTTTATTTAGTAGGAAAATTTGTTTAGTATGTAATTAAATTAATTTATCAGTTTTGATTTAATTAATAATTAAATACCTGATCTTGATTTTGCATAGCTTGATAAAAATTAGCCGATTATTATGTGGACTCGTGGTTTCAATTGTGACCCTCGAGCTCTTTAAGTTGAAAACACCTGCTTTAGTGACCTCATGGTATAACGCACGACTATCGTGTTGTACTAGACTGCCGAAGACGGGAAGATAATGGTTCAATCCCGGTCGGTTGTACTGAGGTTTTTCAAAATGGTTTTCCACTCTCCCTCCACGCAAATGTGGGTACGTTTCCTTTAAATTAAACCTTCTTAACCCCTAACATATTAGAGTAATTAGCATATAAGCGTATAATCCGAACGGCTAGTAAGACGTGGTGCTAAAATAAGTTAAGACACCCCTGGTATAATACATAGTAGATAAACCCTCATTCGTGAGGGTGGAGGGAACATTTAATAAATTCCACCCTTAGCACGCCCAATCAGGATTTGAACCCTAACCTTCCTGTCACGGATAATCCAGACTATATGACCTTAATATTTCCCACTGATGTGAGTAATTAAATACTAAATTACACAATCATTTTAAATTAATCACATAAACATAAACAACCTTTAACAAAAAATTCTACTCACGATCTTTAAAACAACGAATGTATCACGTTCACATGATCTACTGGTATGAATAAACGACTGTTGAAGTCAGTCAAACGCACAACGTGCAGTGCATGACAATATTTGTTAAGCACTGCGTTTTACTACACGTTCGGCTTATATACGCTCATGTACTAATCAAGCTAATGTGTTAGGGATTACGAAGACTATATCTAGAGCAAGTGTATTAGAATTTTGAGAGTGGAAAATCATTTAGGAATAACCACCCTCAGTACACCCAATCGAGATTCGAACCTTGATCTCCCCGTCATTGGTGGTCTAGTTTTCTGATAGAGTAGCGCGTTAGACCATACGGCTACCAAAGCGGTTTCGGGGAAAAAATAATTTATCATTTTTCTAGAAGTTATTTCCTACCGGAATCCTACTATAGCTTTGGGCTCAGGACTCCTGCGCAGTTTTAGTATCGGGCTCAGCTGAGCCCATGCGAGCCCACAGGTAATATCACTGCCTTTTGACGATGATAATAATAACACTATCGTGTTCATTCGGGGTGGTATTAAAATATGTGGTTTTCCATCCTCTCTCCACAATAACGTGGATACAATTATTATGAAACTTGCTTTAGTGGCCAAATGGTCTAAAGCGTCATTCTCATGTTAGATTGGTCTGATGAATACTTGAAGATCGGGGTTTAAATTCTGTTCAGGTCTATTGAATATGATTTTTTCTACATGATTTACCAATCTATTTCTATAAAAATGCAGGTAGATTACCTATAAAATGCTTCCTTCCTCATCCATACCACGTTAGAGTAATTATCATATATGCGCATAGCCTGGGCAGGTATTAAAAAGCAGTGATAAAAACAAAACAAAAAAAAGTAGAAAAAACAACAAAATCACAAACTTTTGTAATCAAGCCAAATCTATCTTGTAAGAAAACACCGTAGTTACACTTTAGCACCGACTGCAAGTTCGCTATTTTTACAACCCCCATTACTTGGGTGACGTAATCTTCCCTGTCTGGAAGTGAGCAAAGTTTCTAAAAGACCCCTCTATATATTGATTGGGCGCTAGACGATGGCACTATGTTATTTTATCAGTGGAGAAGCGTGGAACATTGCCAAGATAAACAGGGCTTCCCAAAAACCCTGGTCAAATATTAGTTTCGATAGTTACGAAATAAAGGATCCACAACTTAACCCAGTTGAAAGTGCTTCTGCCTATTGAGTTGAAAGTCCCCTATTTAATTCCAGGCATAGGTTGGAATAAAAATATGGGAGAAATTGGCATCTAATTTTTACAGTGATAAATTCTAGGCCGAGGTAATGTGTACTGTGTTTTCTTCTATATTTAAGTTTGTTTGTATGTAATATGCTGAAAATAATCAGTCGGTTCAGAAAGTGTAGCCCAAATAACTCAAAATAATAATAATTTACGTCTTAGTGCCAGTACTGTCTATTAAACTAAAGTCTTAAAAGAGTCCTGATAGCCGACCAAGAATCGAATTACAGCCTTTCAAACCAAAGTCAGAAAAGATACAACTCATTTTATCCCGAATTTCGATAAGAAATGGGTCCAATAGTACATGGAAATTAAATGTTATAGAATCGCTTGGTGAGTTTAGTGTTTTTCGATTATTGATAATCTTATTATTTGCATTATTTCATAGATCTTGATATTAACTATCAAAAGTGACAGTTTAAGATCACACTGCTTGGTTTATGAATATATTAAAATTGATTTAATAACTAATCTAGTTGTAAAAAAAAGTTATTTCTTATCGGAATCGGACTGTCCATAACATGTTATTGAGTATTAAGATTACCAAAGAAAATAATGTAACTTTTATTATATCCAAATATTGCAGAGAAGTATACACTTCAGATATCAGGAGCAAATAACTATTGCCATACTTATTTTTATGTTTATTTTTTGTGATTTAGTGTTAACTGTTTAACATTCATGAGCTTTAACCTTCACGGGCGTTCGCATCAACTGATATTGGTCAGAAAATATAAATTCGTTTAATATAACTGTCCTTACTTGGGAATGAAACGGGACCATTTATAAAATGAGAAACATAGATTTGAATATGTGTGATCATCTATAAATATTAATAATAGGGCTGCGACAGTCGTGTTTAAGTAAAAAAAATTAATAAAATCAAAAGTTGTTTTACCAGTTGACAGAACACTTTTTCTTTCTTCTTAGAATGATCGATTCTAACACCTTCCTAAGTATTGACCTTTCTTCCTGATGCAATATGTACAGCCGGTAAATATCTTATCATACAACAGTTTTCTTCACAGTAATAAACTGTTTTACATCGGGTTTCACGTCTTAATACCCATCCTGACTAGTCACATATTCACATTAGCTGGCTTAGTGACAAAAAAAAAAGGTTGACTTCAGAGGAAGTGTACACTCATTGGCTCGGAGTGAGGTTGGAAAACCCTTTAGAAAAACACCTTAATACACCTTTCTGGAATTATATCACTTTTCCTACCCCTCACCTGTAAACTGAACAAAACCAAAGTGAGGCCATTATCCACTAACGCGGGCAGTAAAGAGTCTAAAACACCAGTTTTTTTTTTCTTAATAATCTAGAAGAGCTGTGCCGTAAAATCAAGAGCTTCCAATCCTTATCGTGATCCTAACCATTTTAATAGTGAGGTCAGCTGTGATGAGCCTGTCACGTTTACCGATGTCACGTGAACGTCATATTACACAACCCCTTAGCGATAAAAAAAAAGAGAAGCAGATCGTTATCACGGACCCCCAGTGAACCTATCTCTTGATTGTGATCGAGCTTATCCGTCGTTACGATCTGCCCTTGACGAGGATTGCTCACAATTAAAAGGAGACCACAATCCCCGTTCCCCACTTTGATTGGTGTACCAAGACCATTGATCTATCTGGAAGCGAGTAATGGTTGGTTTTAATTAAACCTTACACGTAACTGTTTGTTATACATCAATTTAATGGCCATATCTCGTACATACGTGGCTTAGAGAAATATTTTAAGTTAGAGAAATTCTAGCTTTTTGGGAAAAACGTTTCAGGCACTCATGAATTCAGAAAGCTACGAGTCCAAGTTTTAGGGTTGCATACCTTGATTTTCTTACCGTTTGGAAAGTACAAACATATTTTTCAACAATGGTTTATCAATATTGATAACATCGTAAATAAAGCTTGATAAGTTTGGCGCCATAGCCAGCGTGTCCATCGATGTGGGATCTCAAGTAATAAGCATACCTGATATTTCTGAGACAATATGGAATGGTAAGAACATAATCTTCTGAGGATAAAATTATCTTATTTAATCATTATTATTATTTTAATAACTCCAGCGAGACACGTAATAGGTGGGATAAGGACTATGTAATTTAATGTTTAAAAATATATCTTTAGTCAGTACACACAAAACACCCCTTTGTACTTAACAAAGTTCCTTTGATCGAGTTGTCGCGCTATATATCATAACATAACATAACGTCTGTAATGATCCCGTTTTATTGAATTGATTTCTAGTGCATTTAAATTTAGGTAGTGTCAATTCTATTTAGTCTGACTGTACTGTTGCTGTTTTATTTCCGTACACGTGCAAGCAGGCCACGGCGAATAACATTCAATTTGCTTGTTTACAGCCCTCGCAATAATTAAAGGAAAAACCTCGCACTGTAGGTGCGAGAAAGAGAGCAATATGCTTCATTTGTAAATTATATTGTTTTTATGTTATTTTTCTAGAAGTGGTTTTACTTGTGTCCGTAAGAGCTCAGCAGCTCCCGGGCACAATCTTAGTTGAAGTCTGATAATTAGTGTTTGTTTTTGCTTTTACTAGAGAGAGTTGTTAACTGTCGATTCGGGCTAAGACGTGTGTGTGCCGATATGGCAAATTCATTATTATTATATATATATATATAGTAAATCAACTTTCAAGCATTTACTTTTTACGACAATTAAACAAAAATGATTTCTGTAATTTCTAAATAAAAGTTATATTAAATAACATAACATAGACCATGTGGCCACCGAATTAGGTGGCACAGCTATTAAACAACTTATTCTAGCTCGACGCCGTTGATGAGGAAACAAGTATTTAGGAAGCGACCATCAGATAGATCTATCCATCGGTTCGAAAAGTATGTGCTCGCTATGAACTCAAAACAACGCTGTATCCAAGTGTTCAAGTGGAAAATAGCCAAGTGTGTACAATATTCAGAAATAACCATTATGTCTACACGCTAATTTTAAAGAACATGTTTGTTTATTATAGAGGCACCATTTTAGAATCTTGATGTATTACAGCTCATGTTAATAGTTTTAAATACTGAGTTAAACAGTCAACGGGAACCTATACCCTGATTTTGGTTGGAAGAACAGTAGAGAAAATACATACATTTCTTTTGCGGCCAAAATTGATACCATTTTACTATATTGTTTGTGTTATATTCTAGGTATTGATAATATATATCGAAAGTGACAGCTGTAGATAGCATGACTTGATGTATGAATATATTAAAACTGTTTTAGTAACTTTAGTAACTAACTTGTACTGTTCTTCCTACCAAAATCATACTATATCAACAAACAAAATGGCTCGGATTAAAATTTTATATCTTATTTTAAATGTAAAAAATAGTATTTATAAAAAATCCAAGGGGTTAAGTATTATATTGTTTCTGTAACTTAAACATAGATTGTTATTAACACATCGGTTATCTTAGTTGAAATTATATGAACAAACTCTCAAAAGGTGTTCATCTGTGTAGTCGTCAGTTGAAATCTGTTCAAATTAAAAATGTTTGAAAGTTGTCCAATTTAAGCACCTTTTCTTCAACGGTGATTTCAACTAATATTTATACCACTGTTCACATTTTTAATGTTTGTGTATTAATATTATTTACTCACATTCCAAAATGTATTATTATATTATTTAGCACCACGTCTTACTACCCGTACGGATTATACAATTAAGTACTAATTACAATAATGGGTTGGAATTTGAAAGGCTGGATATAGAGGAAGTGAACCCGCATTCGCGTGGAGGGAGAGTGGAAAACCATTCAGGGAAAACTACCCCAGTTCACCCGAGCGGGATTTGAACCTCGATCTCCTCGTCCTCAGCAGTCTAGCTCAACATGAAACTAGTGCGTTAGACAACTACGTCACCGGGACGGGTCACATTCTAAAAGGTGTATCGAACGAAAATTACAAGTTTTCTATAAAATCTATTGTTTTCAATGTTTTGTAAAGAGAGTTTGTGAAACGAAGCGACTGTACCTTCCTTACCTTGCCCATAGCAGCCTCGTAGGTAGGTGGAGGTGACGATATGGGCGGATACATGTAGTCTGGAGGTCTGTCGCCAGGGGCGCTGATGCTGCTCAACAGTGGCGCCTGTAAGGAGGTTTGCCGGGGTAGGCCAGCAGTGACGTTTCCTATACAGAAACATTCGTATTTTTATTCAAATTAGCAAAACCTAAAAAAAAAAACACTTGTTAAAACCAAAAGTAAACACCTATTTTGTTGCATTTATTTGGGGGTAGGGGGGTATAATACGACATTTAAAAAAAATCCTACTACGTACTATCCAATTGGGATGAATTTCATTAGGGTTCAATTCTGGTTGTAAACGAATCGATCAAAATATATTGTGCTTGATAAATTGCAAATTTCTATCTGTATAGTGTTTACATACACACACACACACACACACACACACACACACACACACACACACATACATACATACACACAAACACTGTACATACCTATGAATAAATACACTGGGCAAACTTTGTTAAGTTTTTATGACTTTAAGATGAAGTTCAATTGATACAAAATTTTGTATTCATGAAGATATTAGCCTTTAATTTAAGAAAATATAAATTTGTATGTGTGTTTCAACAGAGATATCTGAATTTTAACTCAATTTTTATTGACACACATGGATGAGAGTTGACTTGGTGAAAGATCACTCATCTTGAACTAAACTAAAGCGTGGTGCAAAGGGTTTTCAATAAATTCGTGGAATATTTGGTTATACTTTAGACACACCTAGTAGCTCTGAACAGGAAAAACCGAGGTATCAAGCTCATTCAATTTTACTAATGATGGTTCCCCCATTCTAGCTCTAGATTATAGATTTTTTATTATATTATAATCGACCTCAGTGGACTTTTAGTAAAATACTCGCCTCAGGATAAGATTTCCGTGGGTTTTAACTCAGCCGGGGTCAACGGATTTATCTTGAGTGATAACAATCCGTAGCACAACTTATTTCGGATGGAAAGTAAAGCCATCGGTCCCATGTCGATTGTGACATCTAAAATAACCCTGAAAGATATGGTGAAAAAACATTTCCTGGCAAAATTGGTAAACCCTTTAGCTGTTGTTCATAGAAATTCTCATGCGCGGACATAAGCAGTCGTCTTAGAAAGTGAATCTTAAATACCTCAAATAAATATAAAAATATAGTAATTAATATATTTAAAAATTGAGATTTCTCTGTTTCTTTTCAATCAGTTAAAAGCCAGTGAGCTGGTGTTAGTGGGGCCAACTAGATGTAAATATTGTCTTTAAGGTTGAAATTATATTACTATTTCACATTATGATATTGTATAACTATGCTAATAGCGGGTTATTTTAAATACATTATAGGACAAACACAGACATTTTACCTCAGATTTATTTCCTATCAAAAGGAGACACATTTGTGTTAACATAAAAATATGTTACATCCACACCAGGAATATAACCCGGAAATGTACATCAGTATTACAATTATTCCTTTTATTTTCTAAGCAATATTTAATGATAATTTTTTGAACCAATTGATTATATAGATATAAAACATACAGAATAATACTTTTTTTTAGCTGTCATGAGAATAAATCCATGCAACAGTGAACTCATTAAAAAGATTTTCAACAAACTGATATAAAGCGTAGGGACAAATATTAAAAAAAATTACAATTGGGAGAAGGATGTTCCCATTACATGTGTGCCAGGTTTTTGGTCGTCCCCGTAGTTGGGTATTTTTTTTAGCACCACGTTCATGCAGCACACATAATAACTAATTATGCTAATAAGGTATGGATAATCAAAGTTGAATTTAGAGGAATCGTATCCACATTTGTGTGAGGGAAAGTGGAAAATCATTTTAGAGAAACCATCCTCAGTAAACCCAACCGGGAATCAAACCCCGATCTACCTGTCATCGGCAGTATAGTCCAACACGAAAGTTACGCCTTAGACCATACGGCCACCGAGTTTGATTTTATAGTGAATATCAATGTAGTAAAAACCTCATCGGACAGATCAAAACATTACTGAATCAACAGTGTTTTAGCACCAAACCCTTTTTAATACAACTATCACTTTGGAGAAATGTTTTTTGTGTTTTTAGTAGAGTTAAGATAAATACTGGTCAAACTTTGACAAATATTTTTTTAAATAGAGTTAATATAAATATTGGTCAAACTTTGATAAATTTTTTTTTCACTTTTAATAAAGTCTATGGCACGAGCCCTCGAGCTATACTGACCGAGCGACCACCACCGATGATAGTGGCAATATTTGCGGTTAGAGGGTGTCATTTGGTCAGCACAACGAACCTCCAGCCAATAATAGCAGTTCTTTTTAGACAGGAGCTGATACTTATTTATTCAAGTAATTCCTAACTTGTCCTCACGAGTAGAGATGTAAAAAAGTATAGATTTTTTTTATACTAGTATTTTTCTACTCGATACTTTTTTCCAATACTTTTACTGCTATCAGTACTCACACTCTGGTATCAGATTGATATTGTGAATAAAAAAACACTATTATATTTATAATTATAAAGAGTGTAATGTATTTTATAGGAAAGAGGGGGAAATATTTAAAATAAATCTATCTACTTATTAACTTTAAGTCTAGTGACGTCATTAAAAAATAGTACATGAGATAGATGATACAAGAATGGTGTGCTAGCTTATATTTAAAAAAATACAATATTCTGGTTTCAAAACCAACATTTACATTTAACAACAACAAAAATTACTATCTCGGGGTACAACTTAAAATACTAATAATAATAATGCATCATATCGAACACAAGACTCTCTCAGGAGCTCTGGGTCATGTTGGGAAATAATATACCTTTACTGTACCTAGTCAACAATGGGCTCACCTTCCGTACAACAATACTGGCCTCCAAGGGAATAACGGATTTGGCTTTGAAAGAAATAAGTTTAGTTTTACTTTGATAAATAATGGTCAAATCTAAAACTTTACCCTTCCTAACAGACGTCTGCTAAATTATAAAGCTAAAATACAATTCATAATTCAAATAACAGTCCAGTAAGTTGAGGTATTAGTATACAAAATCTCAAGTCCGTTCATTGTGGATAATTATTGACATAATAATAAAATTACTATAATTTCTTGAGACACTCTAATTAATAGATGTCCTTTATGAGGTTACTAATTAAAATAAATTAATAAAAGAACATAAGACATTGCATTCGTGTCGAAGGAGTGACTCTGACCAAAAGAATCTTTCCAGAGTCGTTAAAAAAAATTGTTAGCTTGAGGAACAAAACATATAATTATTACTTTAGAAGAAAATAACACGAAATCTTGAAATTGTAGTGGAGAAAGTTCATAAGAATATAGCGTCTGCTTAGTGAGGTCGAAACTGTCTAGGTATTAAAACTTAAAAACAAACATTTTTGATATCACTTCAAAAGATGTTCTGGGAGATCGTCTTTGAAACTGTGAGTTTCTCCAAAACTCACTAAAAGTCCAAGAAAAGGATTTTGTAGAGGTCTACCAGTGGTCTAAAGTTGTCGCGTCTATGGTAGTCATTTTGATGAAAAATTGAAAAATTATTTCAAGAAATAACTGTTAAAATCTCAGTTTTTGTTGCACTGAAAAATAATGTGTGTCATATTCTCTTTATCTTCAAGATGCCAGTCGCGCTTCTTTCTTACAATTCCCGCCTCTCAGCATTTCTCGTAGAGGCCGAAAAAATCTCGCGGATTTAAGTTCTAAATCTGAAATATATTATGTCCATAAATATGTTAAATTAAGGTATAAACAAGGACTATCTAAGGGGAGAAGAAATAATAATTAAAAAGCTTGATAAAATTAGAATCTTTAACTAAATGGATGCAGAATCTGATATCTGACAGTTTGACATATTATGGTCATTGTAAATAAACTCAATTTATTTTTTATTTTTCCTCGTGGGCCTTTTAAAATTAAAACGTACGAGATTGGATGACGTATCTGTGTCGTCACATTCCTCCGCCTTCCACCTCTGCTATAGTCCATTTCTTTCTTCTTAGAGTAGCGTGGCCATTATGATTCTCGTAGAATCTCGTAGAAGACGTTAAAAATAAAATTACATCTGATCAGTATTGTTTTAAAATGTGGACGGAATATTTGGACTAAAGTCTGGTAGATAAATATATTTCTTGTTCAGATAAAAGTATTGTTATTATTATTTGGTGTTTCCTTCGACGCAAAGCAATGTCCTTTGAAAACAATAAGCTTAAAAAGTAATATAACAAGAATTAATTAAATGTAGTATGACATCTGGCCGCATGGCGGTATAGTCAAGTCAAAATGAATAAACACCCCTTACGAATAAATTAAAACTAAATAAAAATATAAACCGAAATAATTAAAATTCTTACAATATCGAAAGAAACAACTTTTTTTTGTGTGTTCTTCACTATGGTTAAAGAAGGGTACAAAATAAATTGAAAACATATTACTTGTCATATTTAGATGATAAATAACTTCCCATCAGCTAAATTTTCATGGACATTTTGAAAGTTGGTATGGTTAAACCTTTTATAATATCCATTATAGCTTACAATGCTATCTATAATACCTTTCAAGTTCCAACATATACCTAACATGGACGCGAAAGACCTAAATATACTAAAATATGGTTAAGTTTTTATATTTCTCAGTATTTAGATAGATATGAAAATTATTATTATTATTATTAATACTATGATAAAGTTGAAATTATTACTTGATAAAATGTTTTTTATTCCATATTAAGATTTCGAAATCGATACTTTTCTCTCGATACTAGTACGGTATCGATATTTTTCTTCCGATACTTTAAATGAGAACAGTATCGATACTTTTCTTTTGATACTACATCCCTACACACGAGGCTGAGTTTGACGTCGTTCCAGATCCACTGTTACACAGATACATTTTGGAAGCGCCGGGGATTGAACCTTAGATCTCTGGATCTTAGCCAGGAACTTTGAATATTAAACCACATAGGCGGTCTATTTTACACACTCTTTACAATTTTTTTTATGTATATTTTCTCTTCGCGTCCTACTACTCGTCTAGGCTATAAGTAACTTCACTAACGAGAGGAAAACACACTCAAGTATACCCATCTGGGATTCATACTATGACCTATCATTATTGGCAATCCATACAAGACGAGACTATCTTCTTTGTGCGTGTTTGTATCGGTGAAGTTTTCTCAAATGGATAAGCCAAACCGGCATATTGTTCAATAGCAATCCACTCTCCATTCATACGGCAAGACATTTCCCACTATAGACAACGTAGTTGTTTATTTTAACACACATTAGCATTATTTGTACAGTAAAGGGAATGTTGTAAACGAGTTATTGCTATAGATCATAATGTGTTGTGCTTGAAATATGTTTTTTTTCAACTTTCAGGTCCATCATGAATACATATTTGAGTGGAACAGTGTGCAAGAACTATAAATCTACTAGTAAAAAAATATAGATTGATATCTTATAGTGACAGGTTGTGTATCTTGATGGTCTTCGTTCAATTTAAGTCTATACTGTTGGAACTTACAGTTAGAAACCCACTTCGATGGCTGCATGGTCTAAGAAGATACTTTTACAATAGACTTAACTACCGATGACGGGGAGATCGAGGTTCGAAACTAGGTCGGGTGTAATAAAGGGGATTTTTCCAAAATAGTTTTTCACTATTCCTTCACGAAAATACTAGTACATTTTCTTTGAATTTAATCTTCACCATCCCAAGTCCAATAACGTAATTAGTACGTAAGATTATAACCCGAACGGGTTCTAGAAAACAAACTGTTAATTCAGAATGATAAATATATTATTTAAAAAAAGGGAATATTGGCATCAATTAGATTTGTTTCAAACAAAAAGTAATTAAATTAGCTAGCTATTAAGTAATTAATATTTTATAATAATTAAATAAAAATTGATATAGTATTTTATATGTTCTTTAATATATTGCCATCAATGCAATCTATAGTGCCAATTTTTGTTGTTGTTGCAACAGTTTGTATAGGTCCTGAATTATGGAGGTTCTAAGCCAGTTCTTAAAACTGAGCCTGGCTTTGTTACTGTATTTGTGTTATAGATTAGTTTAAGGTCAAGTAATTCTCAAAAGTTAGAATAGATAAAGCGTAAAAGAGTAAGGTATTATACTGTTACATAAATACATAATTGAATTATTAACTAAACAAATAAATGATTAAAAAGCTGAGTTATAAAAGCATAAATAGTAAACCAATGATTAAATAAATGCATGGTAAATAAATGAAGGAACGGAGATATAAATGCCCCTTATTGCATTCTTCCACCGAGTTTTCATGATCTCCAAAGTGAAATATTGGTAGCGATTAAAAGCTTTCCTAGAGCTACAGACCTTGGAGATATCGTTATGAACGACGTTCTTTTAGTTATTTTTGCAAAATGTTAGATCTAATTTAATTGTGTACACTTCGTTATGGTATTAGTTGTATGATTTAAATTCACATATTAAGGCAACTTGTAAAACATTTACATATTTTTCTTATGAATTGGGGGAAAAGTGGGAATTTTTGTCTTTGTGTCCTGGATAGATTTTTAATCAACCATCGAAACTAGAACAAACTTAGTATACACATATGCATCAATCAACATATATGTAGTCTTATCCAAACCACTAGCTTAGAACACTGGGTAATCATTTGAAAATAGTTTTTTTTGGGGAGATTTAGAATTCAAAAAGCAATCACAAATCTTTATTTATAGCCATTACCACGGGTATTTTGAAAACAAATTGTCTACACTTGGTCAAAGATTTCAATAAAGATAATGGTTTCAACCTCTTTACACCAAACTCATTCCGCTAGTAGTTAACATTATAATTATTTGGCTCCTATGGCAAAGGCTGGCAACAATTCCGATCTCGTTTGACCAATAAAGTTTTCCGTTCACAATATAGCACAAATAATTAACCTAACTTATGATAAAGGTTACATCACTTATAAAAGAAATTACACTAAAACTTGAAGGTTCAGTTCGTAAAATATCAAAGAAATAGGCAAAATTAGTTAGAAAAAATTCAGTCAATTTTGATCAAATTTGGTACATAGGTTTATATATTTATTCTTTATAAATCTCAAGTGTATTAATTAATTATTTTAGTTTTATTAACAATTAAAAAAAAGAGGGTCAAGTATTTTTAAATATTGAAAGTAATTAGTTTGTTGCTTAAAAGTAACATAAAGCATTTGACTAGACTTATCAAAATGTGCATAGTTAAAATAAAAAAGCGAAATATAGACATTTAAATACAATTTATGAACAATGTGTAAGTCTACAAAATAGGACAAGTTTTAATCAATATAAATTCTAACGTATTTTAACTAAAACTAACATAAACTATGATATTTTTAGTAAAAATTATTATAAACATATCTTATACAATAATAAAAAATTACTCAAACCTAGTATGCTCATTTTCCGAAAGTAAATATCTATCTACCGAGCTATCATGTGGGACTGTAAAGGCCATTTGAAATTTTTATTTCTTCTCTAAGACTTATATTACAAACCATGTTTCTTCTCTTGAAAACTATACATTTAAGTTATGTACAAATTATTTACATATATTTATATATATAAAATACTTTGGAAATGTGCTTTATTTATTATTTTAAAACCCTGGCGATGTCAAATAATTCCAAAACTTATGAAGTGCATTTATTCCTCATCGTATCTTACAACCTGACCAAGCTATGTGCATTTAATTACACTAATTTATAAAGAATAAACAAGGTAGAATTTAGAGGAAATTTATCCGCATTTGCTTGCAGGAAAAGTAAGGAACCATTCAAGGTTCTCTAATTTGACCTTCTCACCATCGTCAAAACACAAGTTAGATGATCTCGATATTTAATTCATAGGCCCACCGGTGTTGGGTGTATTTGTTGGGCAGATTATAGAGTGGTTTGTATTGGGCTGTCTGGTGGGCCAGGATTCAAACCCCAGCCTCCCCACCACCGGTAATGGGTGCCCTTATTGGACAAATTATAGAGTGATCTGTACTGGGCTGTCTGGTGGGCCAGGATTCAAACCCCAACCTCCCCACCACCGGTGTTGGATGACCTTATTGGACAGATTGTAGGAGTGGTTTGTAGCGGACCTCCCGGTGAGTGAATAGACGATGAGAACTTCTTCGTCTCGATTGGGATCCGGCCGGAGTAAGTTGGCCCATTGTTGAAAATAGTTCTCTCTTCGTGAGTGTGTGTATAAAAAAAGAACTCCTTGTAAAAAGGAAGGAAGAATATAAGGGGGATGGAAATCAATACTCTACCTGTGCTGTTGAGCGCTGACGCTTTTCATAGTTGATTAGTGACCTAGACTGGCCTATTCAAAATTACAAGGGCTTTTGAGCGCTACTTCTTCTCGCAGATGATTTGCTAACATCCATGCAGATGGTTCTCTCACCCCCTCCTTTTTTTTGTTAAGAACTCAGACGCGAACAAATAATAAAACTAGGTGATATATTGGCGTAGGAGCGTCGCACACAATATTCGAGGCACAGATGCGCCCCCCCATTCAGATCGTTGCCTTGTGCGATTTGTATGAACATGTTTTTCAGTCAAAATAAATTATAATTTTTCTCACGCTCTTTAGGCCCACACAAACTAAGGGATGTTTGTGACAGGGACTACGCTACTCACGGGGATCGTTAGCAGAAGGGAGTGGGGGAGGTTGGCATGTGTCCTTAATAATCTGCTCAAATAGGACACTCTTAATACCTTAAAATAATATGTGAACTGTTTTACTAAACAAATTGAATACAATATAAGCAAGGACGGCAACTATCACCTCAAGCAAACTAATAATATCACTAATGATGCCCAAAAGATTCAAGAGGCCTGGCGCAGCATCACCCACAAAAAACACAAAATTATTCCAATAATTTCCGTGATTTATTAATAGAATATTTTAAACTGTTGAAAGACAAATAAAAACATTCCATTAAATCATAAGCTACATTTATCTTTAAAAATTAGAAAGCAAAACACAATGACCTAGAAAAACGTGTATTATAGCTTTAGAAATAATTTTGCTCTAAAAGAGAGATATCCGAGGGACACATTGGCTGAATAGTTGTGTGATAATGTGTTTCTCACACACAGTCGTTTAACAGAAGATGAATCGTATATGTATATATATACATATGTATATGTATATATATACAGTATATACGCTTCTAGCTTCAATCAAACGTGTGAATGGTCAATTTGCGGGTACAAACAAACTGCTCCATGGGTGATAAGGTACCTATAAATACTTTAATTTTAGTTTTGCTATTTGTCTTTATTTATTTTATATATATTTGACATTATATTATCATTTATTAATATAAACTACATAGGAGTGAGACTCCTTATACTAAACTTAGCTACCTTAAATCTATATTAAAACTAATGTAGTATTTACTAGGTTGTCTTACCGAATGCCTTTGATTGTACATTCATTTGCCGTCGGCCACACTGTGTGGATGCATAATAGCCAGCCATAAGGCCATTAGATGCTCTTGTCGCCCATCTCGGTGCTGAACTCGGATTAAACCTATTGAAAAGTATTCAGAGGTCATAGGGCTTCTTGGTTGATCCAGTAATCTTCTCTGTATGTCTCGAAGTTTGATGATTAGCCAGCTGGTATGTCAGGAATAGGCTCCGGTCGTAATTTACATTGCTTCCTCTGGAATTCTGGCCCACTCTTGGCCTCGACAGGACTATCCATCCATCTATTCTCTGCACCCCAAAACTTTTTTCTTTGTCCTGAATTTTGTTTTTTACGAGTATCCCCACTGTCACTTTCCGTTTACGTTGCGTCTTTCTTCTCAATCACTGTCTTCGTCCTAGTAATAGTTTTAGTCTTCCCTATCGTTTCTTCTCCGTTTTTATTTCCTTGCACTCCTTGTTCCATTCTCCTTATACACTTCCAGAACAGCTTCTTGTTTCCCTTCAAAAAACATTCTGCATTATTTCTCCTTCTTTTAATTTCCTTTGCTTTTTACTATTCTTTACTATTTTCTTTGCAATTATCTTTTTCTCTTTTTATATGTCCCACAGCCTCTTACGTTCTTAACAGCAATCATTAATTTATATGCTTCTTTCTTTTCTCTCACAACAGCTTTCATTTGTTCATTTCACCTTGCATCCCTTTAAGTTTCCCACCTTCGCAGATCCACGCACATCTTTCGCGCACTCAACTACGGCTTCTTTTAATCTGTTCCAAGCATTTTCTATAGTATTAGTATTGATTTCGGCATTCCATTCATGCTATTGTAAAGTAAATTTATCGCCCAACAAACAATATCTCATAATGCGCTCTCATATTTTTATCCCGCAAATTTTTCATTTTCACTCTTTCTTACTTACTTACTTACTTAGTACTCTATTGCACTTCTTCCTCAAAAAATTCATACCTAATTCAACTACTGAGATCACTAGAAAGTTACTCGTTCGACATTCAGTTCCACGCACAGCCCTAATATATATATATATATACTAAACTTCTAAGTCTCTCATTGTACATCCCAAATTAATCATAGTTCTAGGATCACCCCTTTTCCATGTATACAAATGGATATTTCTGTGCTTAAACCAAGTGTTTGACACAAATAAACCTTTTTTTCAACACATACTCACTAACTTATTAACATTCTCATCCATCCTTCCATCACCATATCTTTCCAACACTCTCTCTGATTTATATATTTGGGCACCCACTCCATCCATTCACATATCTTAACAAAATAATTCTTTCACCCGGTTCACATGCATATCTATTTTCATACGTATCCGTAGAAGTCTATCTGCCATCAACTCATACCTTCTCACAAATATTTAATAATAATAATAATAATATTATTTAGCACCACGTCTTAATACCCGTTCGGGTTATACGCTATACACAAATATTTCAGCTGGTGGGCTTAAGATTAAACCTACTCCCTAACTTCCCCTTGACCATTCCTCAACACTACCAAGCTACCATCACTATACATCACTGAGATAGTTCCCCAGCCATATATTTAAAAAAAACCCATTAAATATGGAGAATATGGCACCCTAACAAAAATAGAATTTGTAAATTTTGAAAAATGATACCAAGACACGCGAAACGAACCCATGGTCCTTGGCTTAGTGGGCCAGTGATCTACCACAGAGATATCCAGATTTAGTCCCGTGGTGAGGGTCATTCTTCACTCATAATTTAAGTCAGAGTCTGTGATGGACGTGTGGAAATCATAGGCTACAAAAATATATCCATATCCTACAGATCATTTAAATATCCCAAGTTTCACTACGTAACTGTACAAGCATATTATTTCTAAAAAAGAGTTAAAAAAATCTAATCTGGCTCATAAAGTTTCAACAATTTTGTTTTCCGACTCCCTTTAACAAGTACAGGTGAAAAGCACATTTTACTGTTTAAAAAGCCGCGTCACATTTCCTTACAATTTTTTTTCTACTAATTATTCCGCTTCGAACCTTTCACATGAGACATAGTTTGAAGATGGCTTGAGAACTTCTGTGGAAAATCTAACGCAATATATAATTATGTCATAAATGTTGTTTTTGGGTTTATTATAATCAATAAACATAATTTTGGACAGTATGAAAACCCCGCACCGGTAAAAACGCGGTATAAGGCATCAGGCAGGGCCACCTCAAGCATAATTTTGAGCTCGGGTGAACCTTGATTTAAGCGCCTCCTCTCCCTTAACGTCCTATAAACTTGAAAGGAAATCATTACAAGACGGATGAATTTCTTATGTTGAAGTTTGGATGAATTAAATACATTCAATTTTAGTAAAGTCAGTTGATAACAATTTTAGATGTTAAATTTGGCAACAATGCACATTATCACTGCAAGCAACGAGTATTTACTAATATTTTGGTCTATCAAAAGGGTTAACCTACTTTCTCCCATCAATTACCTATCACTAAGCTATTGGTCTATTGCTAAACCATGCATGAACATTAATTATATTTTGCTGAAAGTTAAATAATATCACAGGATAATGTTTTTACCTTTTCTGCTAAAGCTTCTAAAAATGGTGTGATCGCAATCTTCTCTTGTAGGTCTATTTAATAAACACCTCTATAAAATTCACATTCACTAACAGTCAATGTATGGCACAATAAATTAAAGAAATCCTTCATGCTAGAGTTAAAACCTCAGCACAAACTACTACAGCTGGCAAGATAGCTTTCTGCTTGCGGTACAGTCCCTAGGTTGTAGAAACCACAGTTAAATGGCCAGTGTTTAGGGGTTGAAAAAAGTTGGGGAGGGGGGAGAGGAGATATGTAGTTCCATAAACATTGCGCAAGGCCATTAGTACCTTTACACACAATATTGTTGGAAAATGAAAAACTCAATGTTTTTTAAGTTAAAATTTGTTCCCTCTGACTATGGGTATCAACGCGGGACTATAAAACTAAGACAATACACCACCGGTTCTAACAGACACACGAGTCATAATAAACGGCAAAGAAAATTTGTACGATATCAAATATATCTTAGCAATGTATGGATTTCTCGAAAAGATTATTATTTGTGGTTTTGTTAAGACGACATCGGTGGCTTGGCGCCCCCTAGAGCCCGGTGCCCCGGGCAGTCGCCCACCTCGCTCGCCCCTTGGGGTGGCTCTGCCCATCAAGCTCACAATCTACTGGATTCTTGGTGACGAAGAGATTCAGGTTTGAATCTTGGTCGGGTGAATAAAGAGATGATTTTAACAAGTGATTTATTACTGTGATTCTACTATATATACATGCTGATGTGAACAAAATTCATATAAACAACCTTTATCCTACCTACCCTATAGCTTGAGTAATAGCCTTTGTGTTTAAAGTAGGCTACACATGATACAAAATTGGTTTTATCTTGGTTTTATGCAAACAATTTAAAATTAAATTTATTCGAACATCTCTATAAGATTTTATTTACGAGGTTCCTTATAACTTGTGTTAGACAGTAGTTAAATGTCTAGCTCAAATGTTGGAAGGTGTCGAATTTGATACTGTAAATGTAATTTTAAAATTCGCAAATGTGAATACATTATTATCAAGTAAGAAGTAGACTATTAAGTTTAGTTTACTAAACTTTTTACTCGAGGATCATTAAAAAACAGGCTTTCAAAGTTAGAAAATTCCCTTTTCTCAGCGATATTACAGTCGTGTAATGTATGTAGGTCCCTACTATACTCTATATTTACATTAAACGTTACAGTTATTAGGTTTGAAACCTAATTTACCCCTATTATACGAGAAAATGCATCACGAGCTACTAGCCAAGATACTGTCGTTATTAAATAATACTGAAAACTTTCAGCGCCAAGACTAAACATTAAAGTTAGAAAAGAGTTTTAAACTCTTAAATTGGTCTTTAAAGGCGAATTTTAGAAGATAAGATAGCTTCATTTTCATATTAAATTTTGCAAAAAATAAAAATAGTCTTGTGAGTATTTTAAGACTGGTAGTGTAGTATATATAACGATGACATGTTTATTAAATTGCATTAAAATATTTCTTTACATTATTTAAAATAAGACAAGCAATTATTTGTTTGAAAACTTGGTTCTCCTTATTTTGTATGGATTGAATTATTTTAAACCTTTTTGACTTCTATAATATTCTAATTGCAGGATGTTCTTAAAAAAAAAAATTCTTATTTAATTTTAAATAAAATATTTCAAGACCTATTCAAAACGGCACGTTGCTCCTTACGTATATAAAGTAAGAAGGCCTATTTGAATAATTTACGAGTATACCGCAGCCAAAGTAGATTTAACCGTCCGGGTTATTCTTATATACACACTAATGGGGGAAAGATAAGAAAAGTAGAGCGTAGAAGAAGAGCACCTTCATTTTAATGAAGATAAGTGGGCAGATCTTAAGGAAAGAAAACTTGCACAATATACCCAGGTGGAATTCGAACCCGGACCTTTCAGTCACCACAAAATGAAAGCACACGAAACTGACACCTTTTCCCGAAATCTCAGCAGTGCGGCTGATATATTGTAAACAATAGCCATATATAGGATGGGGCAGAAACACTCAGACGATCTATGCTGAGTAAAGTGATGGACAAGTTGCTGAGGTTTGTCTGATGCCCGGTGGAGCTCACCTGAGTGACATTATCTTCAAAAAGTGAGAAAGTATAGGATATAGACCCGCCTCGGTGGCGTAGTTGGCTAATGCGCTTGTTGTGTTGAGCTCGACTGCTGAGGACGGGGAGATCGAGGTTCGAATCTAGGTCGGGTGAACTGGAGGTGGTTTTTCCTAAATGGTTTTCCACTCTCCCTCCACGCAAATGCGGGTTCACTTCCTCTAATTCAACCTTCCCAATTCCTAATCCATTAGCGTAATTAGTACTTAAAGCGTATAACCCGAACAGGTAGTAAGACGCGGTGCTAAATATTATTATTATAGTATATAGTCATTGTCGTCTCTAATAAAGGACGAGGCGTGCGACGTCTGGCAACAGCGCATCAACGTAATAATGTTGGGATTACCCAGAACCATTGTAATTCTATGCGTATCACGTCATCTTTTGTTATTAACTGTGTTTTCCTTTGCATTATTTTAATGTAATTCGTTGTCATGTCAAGCTCTTGTGTTATTCCTGGATGTAAGAGCAACAATTCTTCAAGAATACGAATAGAAGCATACATAGTTTGTTTTAAATTTCCAAAAGCTAAGGTTTATTGTGAACAGTGGATACAAGCAATACCGCGAAGTGATTGATAACCAAATTATAGGTCTGTTGTTTGTATTAAGCATTTTTTTACAGTACTGACTTGATCTTGGTAGGAAAATATACCGATAAAAATGGTAAAGTGTGCGAGTTTCTTCTTAGCAGCATATTTATGTAAAGGTGCCGTTACTAAAATCTTTAATAATTTACCGTCTTATCTTACGACATCAAAATCTACGAAATGAAAATATCTAGAATAACGCCGGAAAGAAACAGGAAAACGTCTAAAGGATTCAGAAGAGCAAGATAGTGAGTGGGCTAAAGAGGAAAATTGAATCAATTATTAGGACATTTTTGTACGAGACGTTCGTTTTAAGGTGACTACTTCTCATGACAAAGACTGGAATGTTCGAATACTACTGAGGATGTATGTGTTTTATATAAATGGAAATTACATCTTCATCTAAGATAAGTAGTAGTTTTAAAATTAATAGGGGTATGCTTGTTAAGGTGTATGTTAACGGAGGTTTAATTCCTAATTTTCATGTAATTACTTCTGAGGTTGTGTTATTAATAGATCTACTTTAAAACAGTGGAGACAGTTAAAATCATCACCTGAATATTGTGAGAGCTTTGATAAATTTGAGAGAAATAAGAACGTTTGAATAAACTTTATGAAAGAGTGTTTTGGCAGATTAAAATTCATAATTTAATCTGAACGGAATGAAGATTCTGAGACTGTAATAAAGAAACTTAACACCTTACATGATCAGTTTACTTTGTTAATTAATATTTTTTTTAAACTATAAAGTGACAAATTGGTTTCAAGCTTAGATTTTAGCTCTTGTCGCGACTTATTGAAGAATAAAAATAAATGTGAGGACCAATATTTTAATACGATGAATAGTAGTGGACTTTTCGTCCTATCTGATCTCATTTTAAGTATTGGAAAGCAAGTTGTAGGAATAACACAAATGCTAATATCTGAGAACTACGAATCCAATTTCTTAACAATACCTAATAAAACAAATTATCTGTGGCTAGTAAGACCGTAATTTAGAATGATGTAAGTCTGCAAAACGCTCTTGAGTACGTGTGTTTGTGTGGCAAAAAAATGCGTAGGTTTTCTTAATAGGGCCATAAACATTCTGAGCAACATTTTGTTAAGTAACTGTTTTAACAAAGAAATGATGCTTTAATTGTTCACAAAAACAAACAAAATAAAAGGATCTATTTTAGCCTAATTGTGAAAATTGAAAAATGACACCTGGACACGGGAATCGAACCCGGAATTTTCAGAATATGATATCGGAGAGGTGTTATCCTCACTAAAATGCATTAACAATAGTTCCGGCTATTGTTTCATTAGCCTAATTGGTTTAATCCATAGGGACATAACCGTATTTTTATTATTTGTTTAGTAAAAATTTTGTAGATTTTCTTCAAAGGACCATAAACATTATGAAAAGCATATTTTTAACAAGTATTGTAGGTATTAAACTTTTTTTATGTTATAATAACAAAAGAACACCATTCATTTTATATTTTTTGTACATTGTGTGATTTTGTGTTAAAATGTTTAGGTGACAATAATAAAAATAATATTTAAAAATATTTCGAAATAAATAAAAAATTTGTTGATTTAAGTTTAGCTTTTATATTAATAAGTGTTGTTACATTATTGAGTCATGTTTATACTTTATTTGAAAAAGAATTAAATTGTATTATCTTTTATTACTAATCTATGTTAATTTATCTTAATAATCCATTTTAATCTAATACATAAACGGATTTATTAATTTGTTTGAAATTAATAGAAAAAAGGCGCCGATTCAGGCGAGGGAAAGTGCGATGTCGCCACATCGAATTTCTCGGACTTTATTAGAGACGGCCATGATGTAGTTCGCTTTTATTTAGCAAGGGAATATTTACCTTTCAATTAAAGTGTTAGTTATCATATTACTAATTGACTAATTGTCTCGGTCCCACCCTAAGATCTAGTTTTTAAAACAAAATTTTCCACTATTGAAAGGCTAAACCGTATCTTCCACCTTACTTAAAGACTATACAGATAGTTTAATCAGTATTGGTTATATATTATCACCCTTAATTTTCATTGATCAAAATGATGACCAACAACCATCATGTTTAGTCAAATTTTGGAGGAAATAGACTTAGGTCTATAGGAAACAAAAACATATTTTGTTGAATTCAACATTGATAACATTTTACTATATTATTTTATAAATATTGATATTCTTTTTTAAAAGTGACAGCTGCAGACCCCATTAACTTGACGATTAAATACGTGAAATTAGATAAAGTTAACTTTTATAGCTTTCAGATTAGTTTCTTCCTATCAAAAGTGGACTGTATCTATTAGAAGCCAGTAAGGAAAAAAAAAATACATATAAATAAAATAAATTGTTGAAATTTATAATAAATTATCATGAGATAAAATAAGTAAAATTTAATGAATACTTATTTTGTAACGAGAGTAGGCATAAAATTAATTTAAGTAAAACATATTAAAAAAGGTTGTTATAAGCTTCACATACAATATTTAAGGATGTGAATCTTTCGTAATAACTCTCTAATTTATGATCCTTCTTTTTTAATATAAATAAAAAGTCTAGAGGTTTTTTATTAGCTTATGCCACCAGGATTTGTCGGCTAGACATTTCTGGTCTTCTACTGGCAATGGCTGATATTTAGGATGAAGTATAAGGATAGGACGTTTTTTAATTCTTATCATAGACAAATAGCATATAATTTTAAAGGGCTTCATTAGTAGATTCAACAACAGTTTGTTTCATTTTGATAGGACACACCATTCGAAAGTTATTATTATAGTCAGTCATTAATTTACTAAAGTAGGTACGGTACTTACTTAAATAAACATATTCTTATTGATTTAATCTTCACAAAAAGTATTAATATTCACTAAAAACGTATGTAAAAGAGTGGCAAGCTATGAACCACAAAAATCTATAATTATTCAGCCTCAAATATGATTGAGATATAAAGAGTTATAAGTTCAACTTGCGAGCTCTTTCCAAATAACTTGTCACTTCTCATCTAAGTGCACTAATCCATCTTTAAATCGCTAGTTAAGGTTCTCCTATACACGTTAACTAAATACTTAAATTCAAATAAGTGCACTTAATGGAAGTGGCAAGTTATTTGGAAAGACATTGCAAGTTGAGCTTGGCATTCTTTTATATAATAATATTTAGCACCGCGTCTTACTACCCGTTCGGGTTATACGCTTCTTTTATATCAAACTCCTTTTCGAGATTGAATAATTTAAAGATCTTTGTGATGTAGAACTTAGCACGGATTTGACATAAATGTGTTTAGGCCTACTGGTATTTTATATTCTTGAGTTATTTTGAAGTGTTTATGTCTTAGAGTTGAATTAGTAAAATCTTTTATAGGTACAAAATCAAACATTAGGTGGGTTATGGGGCCGGAACCCACTATAAATGTCAACCAATACTAGATTTGATAAATAAAATAATCTTTTCAAGACAGTAATTTAAAAATGAAGATACATTATGATTAATTGATTATAATATTATCTATGATTACTGTACAATATGCTACATGCTGCAAAGTAATCGGCCAGCCTTGAGTCATACAATCGTTTGAGGAATTGCTACCCGCATCGGTGGGCAACGGGAACTAAACGTGAAGTTATTTTAGTCTGGTTTGCTGGTGACGGGTAGGTCGTTTTTGGAATCTCAGCCGTGTATACTAGACCTGGTTTATTCGAGATAGTTTAACACTCTACTCCCCACGAACATGTGGTTAAATTCTAATCTAATTCTAACTGATTCATCTATACTCTATTAGTATTGTTATATGACGATGGATTTGGCGAGTAGTAAAACGCGGAGAAAAAAAAAATAGTGTGTCAGCACGACTCTTCGCCTCAGTAGGTCACACATGAAACCTTCAGCTTACGAACTACGGCTCGATACACTTGCATTATCTATAGTTTGCAAGGAGACACCGCTCAGAAAGCTACCTGACGTTCATAAATTCCAAATTAGATTGGATAACGACAATGCAACAACGGAACAACGATAGGTTTCAAAGAGTCGAGGACTGACTTTCTGGCCGGAGGGTATTAGCGTAGCCGTGGGGGACTATTGAAACAAAGTGACTTTAGATCTGTAAACAAAGGTGACCTGGTGGTCTAGGGGTAAGGTGTCAGACTTCTATGCTGGCGGCCGGGGTTCAATCCTCGGTCCCGGCAAAGATTTATNCCTGGTGGTCTAGGGGTAAGGTGTCAGACTTCTATGCTGGCGGCCGGGGTTCAATCCTCGGTCCCGGCAAAGATTTATCTGATTACCAAACCCTTCCTTCACCTCTGACAAGACATCTTGTGAATGTGAGGAATGCCAGATCTCCACCGTGGTTCGGATTCCACGTTAACTGTAGGTCCTCCATTTCATCTCACAATCACCGTACCATTACACATTAGCGTAAGTGCGTATAACCCGAACGGGTAGTAAGACGCGGTGATAATAATAATAATAATAATAATAATTTGTAAACAAAATAAATTGAGTGTGGGTGTAGGGCTAGTGACCGATTCCGAAAGCTTGCACAGACCTTCTACGACAAGGCACCAGAATCCTCCAATCCTTTTATCCCGGGTCTTGGGAACTATGTGATTGATTGGCCCGGGAGTGTCCTATAGACTTTCCAAAGCCCTGCTCGGTCCAGAAATATTTTTTTTTAGCACCGCGTCTTACTACCCGCTTAGGTTAAACGCCTATGCACTAATTAGGCTAATGGTTTTGAGGGATTAGGAAGGGTATATTTAGAGGAAGTATGCTCAGATTTTCATGGAGGGAGAATGGAAAACAATTTTGGGAAAAAAAAACCACCCTCAGTAAACTCTACCGAGGTTCTAAACACGATTTCCCCGTCATCGTTAGTTTAGTCTACTGCGAGAGTAACGCGTTAGACCACGTGGCCACCGAAGCGGTCAAGAGAGATGTTGATAACTGGTGGTCCACGGAAGGCTCTCACCCAATTCTTCCGTGGAGTAATGTGATCCGAGGTGCGTTGTCTAAGCTGTAACAGTTGCCTGCGACTGCGGCTGGAGTCGCAGTCTTCATGCATGCGCAGTTTGAGTTTGATCTGCGACATGAGGCGAGTTGTAGCGACATTGTATATTTGCCATTGAATTTTGTATGTTTATCTATTTAAAACATATTTAAACAAAGAAAACTGGAGGTTCTAATGACCCACTTGCAAGATATGGTTTTGTGAGAGTTAGTATGCCAACATCCATGTATATACTATTTAAAACATCTGAAGTACAAGGACATAAATGCTTGTGTTCACCTTCTGTCTTCTTCTACTGTGAAACACCATCTAACATATTTCTTCTTCTTTCTCCCTTAAAATATCTGTCACTTGGATCACCTGTACTCTGATTCATCTCTAAATCAACTGTTCAACTGCGGCTGGAATAGCGTCTTGGAGAAACCCCATGCAACTGTCGCATGCGGTTAGTATCGCAACAGTCTGTTGCGGCCGTAGCCGCAGTTGCAAGTATCTGTCATAGCTAGGTCAAGGTACTGTTAAAATCATGTTGGTATCTATTTTATCGACACATAATTTAATTTGTTCTCGTGGTTCCCTACTGGAGTCAATAGAGCAAGCATTTGGACATCTAAATAGGTTGATGGCAGCAGGGTAGAGGCGTAGCAATGATAGATCTGGTGGGGGAGCGTACGTAGTAAGAAGAGGTGAAAAAATCTGGTATAAGATTGGGGGGTACAATAACATCATAGCATCTAACTACCTGTTCATGTTATATACATGTTTGATAAGTAATATAATTTGGTAGGGATGAAGATGGGAGAGTTTTATAGATTATCTACCCGCATTTGCGTGGAGGGAGAGTGGGAAACCATTTAGGAAAACAATCCTCATTAGACCCAGTCGGGATACAAACCCTGATCTCCCAGTCATCAGCATACCAGTCTTAACGCAAAAGTGTCACCTTAGACAATGGTTTTTTAATCCCGTGACCCACGGATCACTTTCGGCCCGTCGCCAGCTCATGAATAATATAAAATTATTTCAAGAGAAAAAAATGACAAATACGGATCTATATTTTATATAATTAAATAATGAAATAAATACGTACTTATAGTTATTTTATAAACTATAAATACGTATTTATTGTTATTTTATAAACTAGATTTTCTTTCTATGCGAAGAAAAATATTACTTTTTTTAAATACAATTTTACCTTTAACCGGTAAATGACTACTCTAGTAGACAAGCGTTTGAACATTGTTGGGAGTGTTTGCGTTATTTCATTTCCACTGAGACACTCGGGAGGAATATATATATATATATATACATATATATATCTATCTATCATGTGTTCAATATTAATATTGTCGGTACAGTATTGCGGCCTGCAAGCCAACAAGAAAGAGAAACTTTGACCCTTTTTCCTTAAAAGGTTGAAGACACCTGCTTTAGAATATGACCACTGAGGGCAATAATATCACTGTTCGAAGTAAATACAAACTTTTAGTTTAGCCAATATGGTCAACATCCTACTTAAGGGTCTAATAGGAATTTATTTGATATATCAAAAGTGACGGCTACAGATCATATGAGACGACGTGTAAATAGATGAAAGTAGTTTTTTGTAATTGTTATTATATTGTTTGTTCCTGCTACCATCTCCGAATGTTAGGTGTCGTAGCAACGATATTACCCGCTTCGGAGGTCGAATGGTTCAAGGCAGGGATGTGCAAACCTATTTACAGAAGGGCCAAATTAAAAAAATGGCTGCCCAAAGACTTTCGTAAATCAATTTTTATTCGAAATGCACTAAAAAAGTATAATGTACACACACAATAGACTGACATGAATAAGTTTAAATACATCGATAATGTAGTCAATCACAAATACCTTAGTGGCTTAGTATGTTTTAAGTTTGTTTAGAAGATTTATATGTTTGGGTGTGAGATGAATCAAACCAATATAAAAAGAATTTGATTTTGTCATTGCTTACTTCACTCAACACACAGTAGCTATACTTTAATACGAAGAGAACCAAACATACAAATTTTCTCTAAACGATTAGAGAAATGATGTTCATTATTGGATATTGGCGTGGCTTTTAAAGTACTGACTGACGTCACATTATCATCCAATCAGATGTATTTCTCCATCTGGTAGTACTTTCTAATCTATATACATTTTTTGCTCTTGGTGGGCCAGATTGAACACACTGACGGACCTTTATTTGCCCATCCCTGGTCTAAGGAGTAGCTGGTGGGCCCGCCTGTCACAGATCAGGGATTGGTTGAATTTGACCACGAGACCACGCCCCTCGCTCTCTGATTGGCTATTGGTTTTCCCCTCCACTCCCCTTCTCCTGACCACCACTCCCATCCTGACCCCTTTTCCAGTGTTTCAAAGATGTTTATTCTGGTCTCATTTGTTTTTTTATTTGTGCTCATTGGTTATCTATGTCTGGGTAGGATTCAGTTGGAGGTTGGAGTTTTTTTTATTGGTGTGGGGAGTTTATTGTCTTAGGATTGGAATGGGGCGTTGGAGTTTTTTATTTATTCATTGGCGTGTGGTCTACGGCTCCGGGCGCTCCTCTTTCGGAGCGCTAGTGAGCACAGGTAGAATCTTCTCTGACCAGCCACTTAGCGAAGAGTGTGACAACCGAGCAGCTGACAGCGTATCACGGCCGTAAGGCCCCTTTAACTTTTCCCTCACTCCTCCCACTCTCCTTACATCACCTCTAACGAGCTAAGTTAGATTTACTGCTCCCTCTCGCAAGAATCTGTTGGACTGCCTTTCACTTCACCCATCACCTTGCCCTCAATTCGTCATACCCCTTCTCAGTGGGGGTCGTCAGATGTTGAAACAGTAACTTGTTATACATTTTTAAAGAGGGTGGCAACGACCTTGTTGAAGAGTCATGAACCCCCCAAGGCCGCTTGGTACATCCGTCGTGGCCTTCTGTAGGTCGCTGGTTCAAATGTGTTTTCCCTCCAGCTCCAAAGCCGCTTGGCACATCAGTCGTGGCCTTCTGAAGGTCGCAGGTTCAGATGTGGTTTCTAAATGCACACTCTGGGACCAATGATTTGATTTTCCCTCCAACAGGAGCCTGACATTTAGACGGCGTGCACACCGGGATTTGAACCTCGATATCTTTAGCACAAATAATGTCTGTTAGAACGGCCTTACTTCCTGATCCTCCACCATTTTGCCGGTAGACGAGATGGAATGTGTACCCGCATTTGCTTCAAACATTGATCACTCTTTCACTGGCTGTCTAGTGATGCCTTAGACCATGTGACCATCAATGCAAGTATAAACTGCATTGGGACAGTAGATTGTTACCCAAGGATCGGCCTCAGTACACACGCATGACAAGGATTCAAGCTAAGCTCTTCAGGTAAGTGCAAGATAAGAGCTGATTTTGACCAGGCGAAAATGTAACAGTATTTGCTAGGGTTTGAAATGTGAAGTAATAAGCGTTTGTTACCTTTTAGGGGCTTGAACTCTTACCTCCTTATGTCACACGGCGAGATGTGTACCCACATTAGCGCGTCATTTACCACTGAATACGAGGGGAGAATTGAACCCTCCATCACCATATGGATATCTTTGTCCAAATGAAAGAGAGAGAGAGAGACAGACAGAATAATAAAATTAGTGATATAGCATCATTTGCGTTGGGTTGAAATGTGAAAACGGCCAAAGCTATTATTTATGCTTACTCCTGCTATATATCATTGACACCTGGTTACGGGAGTTGAACCCGGGACTTTTGGTGCAACAATATAGGGTATATACTTATAAAAAGTAATTAGCGTTTGTCGACCTTGCAGGGAAACGAAACCCTACCTCCTCCCGTCACAGGGCGAGATGTGTACCCGCATTTGTTCTGTTGGAAAAATAAACACGACCGACAGTCCCTCAAGGATCCCTCTAGCCAGCACCGGAGAAAGACGTCCATCTTCGGCGAGAGAGCTAGCGCGAATGACATAACTGTAAATAGCTCGGGCTTGGGCAATCAGTGATGCGGAAACAATATTATTGACCAATGAGAAGCCACCACCTTTACATGCGGCACAACCCATTGAATTGACTATAAATAGATCTTGAAATCATTACAGTCGGTCATTATAATTAATAATTGCTGCTGGTAAACATCACAATGACTTTCGATGTGCTGGAAATTGGCTAAATTCAGGTATGTTTAAAACTTTTTGTATATTTTAACGGTTACTATTTTGCTTATTACGTCTTTGGCGTACAGTGGTATTTGTTCCTTTGACAGACTTTCAAGAAAACCCGCTCCCTCCACCTGCAGAATTGGCAGCGCCGGGTAGCCCAGACCCCTTAGAGATTGTTAGCGAGGACGGAATTTGCATGGCGGATGGCCAATGGTCCATGGGTAATTAGCGCCCTGCTATAAATTTGAATGTGATTGGTGAGTGTTTTTTCTCACGATAGTAATTAATATGTAGTTATTTAATTTAAGACTATTGGGATCCATATAGGTTGGATGCTGGCTTGAGGGAGCAAGTGGCACCTGCAGAGAGTTCAGTGACGTGTGTGCAGGCACCGCTAAAGCGGCGAAGCGATGGGCCCTGTACCAACGCACCTCCTAGAAGAGGTCGGTACTCTGCATAGCACCACCATCGTCCTCACTCCGCCGTCAGCTTTCAGCCCCAAGGACCCTACCAACGCTAGCGGAAATTCGATCCCTGATGTTTGGGGTGAATTGGACGTGATAGACCGGCTGATCTCTAAGTTTGCCATTATATATTTTAAAACCATCTACAAGTAGCTATACTATAGCCACTAGGTTGGAAATATACAGTTTATTACGCAAGAGTTATCCACGTTTTCTCTTCCTCCAAATAAACGTTGTTTCGCCGGCATACCAAAACCTTTTGTCAGTTGACCGTTTCGAGAGTAATAGCGCTTATATTCATGGTATAGAAGGTTATTATTACAAACAAGAAGAGGGAGAGAAAATTATAATGGTCACTTAAGTCGTGTTTGAAATGTGTTGGATAAAATTCAACCACCACCTTAGCATGTTTATATACTAAATTATCGGTCCCAGGTTCGATTCTTGACACGGCTAAAAAATGTTGGTCTGATAAATTAACAGATAGCGGGCCGGATTTGTGGATGTCCTAGCTTTTAAGTTATTAGCATTTTATGAATAAAAAAGTGACCCAAGCTTTAGGCTGGTAAACAGTAATGGATTTAAATTAAATTGCTTTATTTAATTATAAAACAAAATTGCTTTATTTAATTATAAAACAAAATTCTTTCCACCAATAGAAAACTTAATTCTGACTAATAAAAATTACCACTTTAACATCAATATCTATTTTTACCAATTTGTGTTAAGACATGTCCCCCCCCCAATACCTTATTTAAAACTAGAGTTCTTCAATCATTAGCGTGGTGTGGTGGTCTTGGTTGCTTATCGAAATAACAGATGCCATTGTGAGTCTTGCGAGAGGGAGTAGTTAGTGTAACTTAGCTCGTTCGTGGCAATGTAAGGAGGGTGGGGGGATTGAGGGAAAAGTGAAAGGGACCTTACGGCCGTGATACGCTGTCAGCTACTCGGTTATCACACTCTTCGCTAAGTGGCTAGCCAGAGAAGATGCTCCGAGCGCTCACTAGCGATGCGGAAGGAGAAGCGCCCGGTGTGGTGGACTGCACGCCAATAAATAAATAAATAAATAAATAAAAAACTCCAACGCCCAGTTACAATCCTACGACAAAAAATTCCCACACCAATAAAAAAACTCCAACGGCCCATCTGAATCCTACCCAGACATAGATAACCAATGAGCACAAATAAAAAAGCAATGAGAATACATAAATAACCATAGAGCACACATAAAAAAGCAATGAGCACAAATAAAAAACAAATAAGACAAGAATAAACATGTTTGGAACACTGGAAAGGGGGCCAGAAGGAGGGAGGGTGGTCAGGAGAAGGGGAGTGGAGGGGAAACCAACAGCCAATCAGAGAGCGAGGGGCGTGGTCACGTGATCAAATTCAGCCAATCCTTGAGCTGTTTCAGGTGGGCCCACCAGCTACTTTAAGGCGTCACTCTTGTGTTAGACTAGCTTGCTGATTGCGTGGATATTGGGGCTCAAATTTCGGTCGGGTCTACTGAGGGTAGTTTTTCCTTAATGGTATCCCACTCTTTTTACAAGCAAATATTTCCTTCCTCATCTATACCTCATAAGAGTAAATATAATAGGTCTATATGCGTATAGCCTGAACAGGTAGTAAGACTCTGTGATTAAAAAACACACAATGACATTAGGGTTTCCACTTTAACAGCTGTTGGATAGTGCTATTTAAACTTCATATATAGAGCCTTATTGCACAACACTATATAATCCTGGCCATCTATCTGTTTCCGATGAAATGGACCGCAGCTATAACCGATAACCTTGCAAACTGTGGGATGTCAATCTGTTACAGAGGGGGTGGAACCGATTGCGGTGATTACACCCCTCCACCCCCTACCTTCCACCCATAATGTTTTCCTTTCTTTCAGTATTTAACGCCGGGGGTTGAAATGGGTCAAAGGAATTACCTGTTGGGAATGGTTGTTTAATCAGTACATTACACAATATATAAGGGTCCTATTAATATAGTTGTGAGATCGGTATGGTAGTATTCTGGTAGGAAGGAGCTTTTAGAAAATGCCATTTATTTTGTAGTCAGCATCAATAACCAGAGCCCAGATTTTAATGACATGAACCGTAATATTTTCATGGTTACATCACAGTTGATGCTCATTTGTACTGTACATAAATTATATTCACTAACCTCAACCTAGACACATTTTATAGTTAATTTTTAGTAGTTATTTGTCATAATAGATTTTAAGGTAATATTCTATTGGTTTTATCCATTTTGGATCTTTTTAGATATTTTCGAGGAATTTTTAGACATATCCTAATAGGTTTTATGCATTTATGTTGAATAAGTACGTTTTTAAACATCATATTTTATAAATGCATAAATACACAAACATACGCTTTTTACCCACACAATTGCTGGACTGAGAAGATAATGTAGGCCATAAACTTTGTGTTTTCTTTGCTTGCAATGTTGTAAAATACACAATCCTGGTGAGAAGCTGCAAATAATATGGAAAGGATGGCTTTAGGAGAGGATAGTTTTTTTTTCTGAGGCAGATATTTGTAAAACAATGTTGTAACTAGCAGAATTTGGAGTGTCTTTTGTTAAAACAAATTCATAAGTTTCTATTTGTAAAGTGCGTGTTAGATTTAGTCATGAATTAATTCCGAGCTGTTGATAACAATTTTACGTAATTTTTTCTAAATTTGAGGTAATTCTTTAGAAAGTTTAGTCATTTTATAGGTATTTTATTGATCAATTTTAAGTCATCAAAGTCCGGGCACTGTCGATAACATTTAGCTTATATTATTTTATAGGTATTGATTATATATATATATTATATATAATATACATGATATATATAACATTAAAAACTATTTGAGATATTTAACTTGCACTTTCTGAACCGACTGAATATATTAACACATGGGAATTTCTATGAGTGAGAGTGAAATGGCCTACTAACTTTGCCAGGAAAGGTATTTTCACATAAAGTATCTTCCAGAGTTTTTTTAAATTCCACAATTGGCATTGGACTGACGGCTATACTTCTTCTCCGAAGGAAATTGTGCTACATATTTTTTTATCGCTCAATAAAAATCTGTCAACCTCAGCTGGGTTTGAACCCACACACATCGGGCCCTGAGGCTAGCACTTTACTTCAAGAACACCGAGGTCGACATCAAAGAATACATCTTCAAAAGATTTTATGTATAAATGTAATGGAAGTAGTTTTATTAAATTCTGTAACTGTCAGATACGGTCCTTCCTACTAGATTATATACAAATGTGGTAGAAATCTAGTAGGAAGGACCGTATCTAACAGTTACAAAAGTTAATAAAATTACTTCCATTATATTTATACATAAAATCTTTTGAAGATATATATACACAGAGTTTGAAGGTCGTTCCCCCACCGACCCCTTTCCCCTTTTACGCGATAGGGTGAGCTGTTGGCGTTGAACGACTTTCACCAAGCTACGAAATAAAATTACACCTTTTTTTTTTCTTCTGAACGAAATGATTGTATAGTTATATAATATGTGTAATAGTTTTAAAATTAATAAAAAGTATAATATGAAATTAAGGCTTATTATTCCTATCCCCTTACATTTTTATTTACGAATGTATATAAGACCCTGTCTGTACAATCAGGAACCTAGTCTGGAAAAAACAAACAACGTAGCTTACCTTTTATAGAGTGTTTTAGGAACTTTTTAAGCACCGCGTCTTACTACCCAATCGGGATATACGCTTGTTTTAGGAACTACTCGAAATGTCTTCACTTATAGAGTGACTGTGATATGGAAGAGGTGGATCTCAAATTCATCATTTCGGACGTGTTATTCAAAGAGTCCGTCTCCAGGACAATTAACCTGGAGATTATAAACAATAAGCTCTAATCAGAAATCTTATTAAAGTGCAGTTGTCTATATTATTCACTTAACGAATACAACATTAAGATTAGTGAGATAGTTTTTTATCTTTAATATACATATTTTTTAAGTATTATAAAATCAATGCATTCCTTATCACCTCATTGGGCACGTGTGAAAATGCGCCAGTCTCGTCTTGCACAGTCTGTCAGTAAACAAAGAGGTCAGAGTTGGAATCCCAGCAGGATAAACCAAAATGTTTTTCCCTAAAGAATTTTCTTCCCAAACTCCGCTCAGATGCATGCACACTTCCTATTAATTCTACACCCTTCCTTCACCTCTGACAAGACATCTTGTGAATGTGGGGAATGCCAGGCCTCCACCGTGGTTTGGATTCCACGTTAAACTGTAGGTCCTTCATTTCATCTCACAATCACCCTACCATTACACATTAGCGTAAGTGCGTATAACCCGAACGGGTAGTAAGACGCGGTGCTAATAATAATAATAATAATAATAAT
>CABFVZ010002151.1:0-58494 GCA_902151445.1 Timema monikensis | reverse complement strand
AAAAAAAAAAAAAAAATTACGATGTATCACGTACAGTCCAATTTTCAAAAGAAAAACCATTTAGAAAATATAAACAATGATAACATTTTACAGTTATATTAGTGTTACCTTGTAGGTGACCGCTGTGTGGAATAGTGGTCTGCGTTATTGGCTACATATACTGAGGTATCGGGTTTGTTTTCCAGTGATTCCAGATTTTCTGTGAAGCATTAGGTCTTGAACAGGGTCAACTCGGTCTTGTGAAGCCAAATGAGGAGTTATTGAATGAAAAATTAGCACCCCCGATCTATAAAACTGAGATTAATGACCAGAGGTTTGGTTGTTCTGACAAAATAACACCCTCTATTCGCAAATGTTGGCACTATCTTCGTCAACATGACCCGCCTCGGTGGCGTAGTTGCCTAACGCGCTTGTCGTGTTGATCTCGACTGCTGAGGACGGGGAGATCGAGGTTCGAATCTCGGTCGGGTGAACTGGGGGTGGTTTTTCCTAAATGGTTTTCCAATCTCCTTCCACGCAAATGCGGGTTCACTTCCTCTAATTGAACCTTCCAAATTCCTAATCCATTAGCGTAATTAGTACTTAGAGCGTATAACCCGGACGGGTAGTAAGACGCGGTGTTAAATATTATATATATTCGTCAACATGTGGTGACCGCTTGGTTGTTATGGCTTTATTGTGGGAACACCATGGAGTTTACCTTATAGGTATTGATAATATCGATCAAAAGTAACAGTTGAACAATAAATAGAGGACTTGATGTATAGAGACATTTTTTCTAGCTGTCGAATGTCTCTTCCTATGAAAATTGGACTGTAGTTCTAATAGGGGACAACCAAGACGTACGAATACTGTACTCACGTTCGTGGACGCGCAGTCCCTCGTACCTCTCAGCGCTCCGAGCTCTCCTGCCCCCGGTGACCCGAACCAGCTGGGAGGCGCCGCCCCTAACCGCCTCCATTTCCTTGCTGAGCGTGACCCCTCCACCGCCCGTGGTTGACCACGAGCTGGATGACGAGGAAGGCGCGGGCGACACCTGCTGCAACAATATGCCCTCTAAACTGGTAGCAGGGGAGCACAAATTATGCTCGTATCCAAGAATAGAAAGGGGGTTAAACCACCTACTCCCTAAAATAACAAATAAAATAATACATAAATAATAGTAGATTATATGGAAAATTAAATTTCGGAAAATTATTAGTTTTGTATTATTAATGTTAGCTTTGGAAATCTGGTAACAGTGATTATTAATTTAAGATATTTCATCAATTTTTAATTTTAAAATAATTTGGTAATTGTTTTGACAGTAAATATCGAAAATTTTGTCATTTAATTTTAATTTTATTGATTCCAAAAAAATATAATAATCACATCAACAATTTTATACGTTTGGGATGATGTGTCAATTTGGTTTTTAATAAACGAGCACACTGATTGAAATTTTTTTATTTTAATTTATTCCATATCCTTTCACAGCTACCAGTATACTTCACTTATACCTATGTCGATGGCTTCATGATCTAAGGCGTCACAATCATAGTAAGCTGTTTGCCTGTGATAATAATGTTGGGGTTCGAATACCAATTGGGTGTACTGGAGAGTTATTTTCCCTTAATTTGTTTACCACTACGTTAGCCTGCACACGTGGGTACATTTACTATAACATATGCCATCCTCATCAATACCACATTATTTTAAAAATAAAGAATATTTTTAATTCTTGGCCCACTTAAAATAATTTCCTGGATACACCAATGAGAAAGGCTGTGCTTGGATACCCACGTGTTTAAACAAATAGATAGGAATAGAGACGGTATAATTTAGAAGAAAAGTGCCCACATTAGCGTGAGAGGAGGGCAGGAAAAATATAAGGGAAGTACCTCCTCAGCCCACCCCACTGATATTGAAAAACCCGACCTTCCTCTCATTGTAAATACAATATTTTGCAATTCTGATACCTTGACCACGTGACAACCCGCCTCGGTGGTCGAATGATCTAAGACGTCACTCTCACATTGGACAATTACGGGGAGATCACGTTTAAAATGCCGTGCGGGTGGTTTCTCCTAAATGGTTTTATACCCTCTACCCACGTAAATGGGGTAAGCATCCCCTAAATTCAATCTTCCATATTTCTAACACATATAATCCAAATGGGTGGGGAGATGTGGTCACGAATACTAAAATAAAGTTAACATTTTTAAATTTTCCTATTTCACAGTTTAATTATAATGTTAGTAAAATTAATTTAGGGAATAAACTAAGTTTTTTGATTGGTGTGAAAGATTGCCCACAAAATGTCATTGCCTCAAGCACCTCTGAGTGCCCCGGGTCACAGAAAATATTGTTTAACGTGTGACTATGTGAATATAACCTAACATTTTTTCCCTTCTAAAGAGAAAGTATTGTAATCGTGAAAAGATTTGAGCTCAAGAATATGATTAATCATTGTATTTTATGTGCTAACTAAGTGCTAAGTAGATTTTATAATTCCATTTCCATGTATGTTGGTATGTCTGTTCTTGGCCAGAGATCTGAAACGGTTTGAGGGATTTTTTTCAAACTATACATATTTAGAAATAATATAACTATACCTTGGACTATTTTTTTTTATTTCTACCCTAGCCTTTAAATGAAGGGTAGAGGTTTACTGATGAGTGAATATTTGGAATAACACATTTTTGGAAAATGGCTATAGAGATTTTGTTAGACATGACAAATACAACTTTATAGTCATTTTATGGAAATAAATTCGTTAAAGGCTAGTTCTCACATAATTTTTTATATTTGTGTTTCTTAAAACGATTTTTTTATAGTTAATAGCTAATGGTTGATCTTTCAAAAATTTGATGTGACATCCATAAAATTCTTGAATCAGTTTATTTTTACTATCACAATACTTTCTCTCTCCAGAGATCTTTGGAGATTTCGTTCAAAATGGATACCTGCGAATTGTTTTTCATGAGTAACAAAAACACTTTTACATTTTTATAGTTAAAAATAATTTGACTGTGGCTTACTATCTAGTTTTTGAAAATTGGAAATTTGTTAGTATTATTTTAATAATTATCTTTAAAAATTATTTATGAAGAGTTTTTATTGTATTTAACAAACTTTTGCATTTGTTTTTCTGAGGAAAACATATTTAATGGCTGCTTACAATTTTATTTTCGAATATGTTGTTCCTTATTATAGTACATCCTATATGAGAAAGTTTATACGATTGTGTCATACCATTTATTTAACTGTCTCACCTTTCATCGTGTAGCATTGCCAGTCCTCACAAATGTAGCTCTTTTTCAGGTAATATTTGTTCATCATTCCTCCCTACTCGTTCGGGTTGGAAACATGTATTTTCAGTTATTATTTTATTTATTTGAAGCATTTAGCGTGCACTTCATGAACCGACTGATTATATTAGAACACGACTAAGTTAAATATAGAAAAACACAACATCCAAGCCCCAGCCGTTAATTTATCACCGTGAAAGGTGAAACGATATTTACCCAAATGATTAATTTTTTGGCAATACCAAGAATCGAACTCGGGACTCTTAGTTCACTAAACAGACATGCTACTGACTGAGCCAAGGTGTAGAACAATACATTAATTAGTTAAGATAGTGTAGTTGGGATGAATAATGTAGTATTTAAGAGTAAATGTACCAGTATTTGCGTGAAGGAAGATTATCAATCTGTTTGGGAAATAACACCCTTAGTACATCTACCCGGAATTCATCATCGTCATCGGTGAATCAGATTAAATGAGCTTGACATATAGACGGCGTGATCACCGGGGCATGTTGTAAGGTTCCTCCATTAGCGATACCGCGGAGAAGAGGAAGACAGAGGAGGAGAGTGAGGTGGAAATATCACCTGCCCGTTGCTTGGTCCTTGCTGTCCCAGCTCCAGAGAGCGCTGACTCCGGAGGAAACTGAACTTGGGTTTGGTCCTGCAGATCTTACACTTGGTGTTGCCGCCACTCCTGGAGGTGTGTGTGGCCGAGGGGCAGGATGACGGCAGGGAGGTCGGGGTGGGGGTGGCGTTAACTGTACCGCACAGGCAGGAGCGCTCGCAGGACGACGACGAGGCCATCCGGACTACTGACAGACCACTGCAAGCCACAAGAAAGCAAAGATATTAACATATTTTATTTGTTGACACCAAAACCATGATCAGGATCGTTTATAATAATCAGATACTAGACAGGTTATGACCAATTCTCTTTTCTATTCTCAGTGAAGTCGAGAATTTAGTCTTCATATGGTGTGAAATTAGTGACACGAGGGATTCGGTGTTTGCCATAAGTGCATCCTGAGTACAATAACTAGTCTTGTACTAATAACATAAAAGGAAAGTGTGAGGAGGGAAAATACGGGCAATTGAACCAGAATATGCCTGGAAAGAAAATGAAAATTCACCCTCAGTAGAATCCTTTGAGATCAAACCATGGTCCCGAAAAACTTTTTTGTTTGTTAATTTATTTTGTAAATTGTTTCCTGTTATAATTTTTGTGTTTATAAAGTGTACAGGAAGTATCCTTTTCGAGTAAAAATATAATACAGTTTGTGACACAAACTTTAGGAGAAAACAGTGGAATCGCGGTGATGGTCACGTGACCTATGGCAAAGTATATGGTGATTTCGTTGATAGGGAGGTCTAGGTTCAAATATCACTGATGGTGATTGTACACATACAATATACCACTTTAGTTTTACCCCTTATTTTCATGTGAATGTGGGTGCATTTCTTATATGCAATTGTTCACATACCTGCCTCTTAGATTAGAACTAATGAGTAAGGGATGAGGATGGTAGAATTTGGAGGGAATGTAAAGGTATTTGCGTGGTGAGAAAAATCGAGAGTGTGAATTATTTTTGTATATAGCACCCTCAGAACACCCAGCTAGGATTCAAACCCTTGACCTTTTCATGAGCGTAAAACTATACTTTAGTTTTATTTCAGTGAAAGCCTATTGGTATTAATGAAACAGTTATTATGTAATATTTGGTAAAAATACAGGAGCAATTTAAGTTCACTGATATCTTATTATGTTCTCATACACTTTACTTTATTTCCAGCCTATGGCCTGGGTCAGTTTTTTATTAAAGTCATATTTTCCACTACCAGCTTGATAGGCCTGTCATAGATTCATATTCCTGATAAACCAACTTAAGATTAGGACAGGCACAACATCCATTCCCCGACCATTAATTCGTCACTATGAAAGGATAAACCTACATTTCACCAATGATACATTTTCAGCCATGCCGAGAATAAAACCTGAGACCCTTAGCTCAGTAGACAGACACGCTATCTACTGAGCGAAGGTGTTTTATTTTCATACACTATCCCGTTAAAAATGTATAAAAAATATTATCGTTTTCTTTTTTTATAAAAATAATTTTTTCTCAAAGGTTGATATGTCTTAAAGAAAGTACACAAGTGTTAATTTCTAAAATTCATGATAGTAATACTAATACGTAATGCTAAGACATTAATTGGTCATCAAGCTACGATGACAAACTTCTATAGCTTGAAAGCAACCAATTAAATATAAGTTTTATTTTATTTCAACAACCTCAAATTCCAGCCACTTGTTTTTTGGTCTATGATGCCAGTTTCAATGGGGGGAAAAAAAATGTCCCTAACTTTGTTTGACGCTGTTCCTTCTAGGACAAAGATCAATAATTGCTAATGTGCTGTATTTATCAATAGCTAATGATCTACTCGGTCCAAGTTTCAAATAATATCAAACTAAGAGCCCGTAATCTCCTTGACAGTTAAACTTTGCTCTGTGCAGCAATGAACCAACCATCAATTCCCCTCATTTACTAGACAAATAAAGGATTCATGGAAAAATGGGGAATGTCCGATTTTAGCTCATATTTAGCTAGTGCTGCCATCTGTAAAAAGATCATTAAACTTTTAAATGTAATTTATATAATGGTTTAAAGAGGTCTCTGTCCCATTTAAATGAATGGTTATAAAAAAAAGTATTTTCTAAATATCTTTGTGGGATTTGATGTATGAAAGTTGTCCTGTGAATATATGTAATGTGTCATTCCTCCTTTTTCCCTTGTATCCTTCACGTAACTTCGTAATTTTTATTGAACTGTATTAGGGATCACATGATTTAAGGCGTTGAAATCCCCCTTCTGGGTTGTACGCATTTTATTTACACTAATGAAGTAGGACCGAAGAAGGTATACTATTTTACTTTCTCGCGGATCCTTGGAGAAGGAAATTATTGTGATCGTCAAAAAATAACATAATTCTAGATGTTGATGAATGTTGAAGTTTTATGTGATATTTTTTTCCCCAATAATGTGTTTATTTGACTTATTTTCCCATATATTATTTCGTTTCACAAATCTTACGAGCTATAAGTATAATTTAGATAAAGAAGTAAGAAAGTTTGTGAGGTGCACCGCTCCATTTGCCTGAGAGGAAATGCATCGTGAAATTTAGGGAAAATGAGTGGAAATTTGGGGTAAAACCGGCCAGGATTTGGACTTCGACCGCCCCATTAACCAGTAAACAATATACATATATTTTGCACCGCGTCTTACTACCCGTTCGGGCTATACGCATTAAGTACTAATTACGCAAATGGATTATGAATTGGGAAGGTTGAATTAGAGAAAGTGAACCCTCATTTGCGTGGAGGGAGAGTGGAAAACCATTTAGGAAAAACCCCCCCTAGTTCACCCGACTGAGATTCGAACCTCGATCTCCCCGTCCTCAGCATTCGAATTCAACACGACAAGCGCGTTAGCCAACTACGCCACCGAGGCGGGTAACCAGTAAACAAGATTACACGATTATTACTAATTTAGATTTATCACAAACTGATACGTGATTGTTGACAAAAAGATCAGTCCTGATAGCTGGATCAAATTCAATTAGGTAAAAAAATGACAACCTGGACACAGTAATCAAACCCGGGATGAGATGAACCAAAACGGCTCAGTAGTAGAGCATTGGTGCGTAAAGTCAAATGTCCCTGGTTCAATTCCCATATCCAGGCCTTTAGTATACGTGCCCACTGGTTAAGATCACAATCTACTGTATCGATATCTATTAAGAGGCTGAGGTTCGAATCTCGACCAGATGCTATGGAGATAATTTTCCCCATAGATTTTTTCTCCGTTGTTTTATCATCTTCTCTTCCTCTAAACAACTGTTAGCGTCACTCCCTCTTGGATAAGACATTTTATAACCACTGTGTTTAAAGTAATAGTTTAATTAAAACAAACTTGTTTGAAAAATGTGCATGCAGTCTTAGGAGAACTAAAATGAATGCATCTCAGACTTGATAGCTCAGTCGAATTATGGGCACATTTTTCAAATCCATCCTCTTAGCTAGCCTTAATATATTATACAATTAACTACCTTAAGAAACAAAACATTCAGAAAATTTTGACTTTTGAGCTTAGACCTACGGTGTCTAAAATGAAGCATAAACAAGAATATCTAGAAATACTTTGTCATATGAACAATCACTTGACTCGCTTTAGTGGCCACATGGCTTAAGGCGTAACTCTCGCAATATATTGTACTGCTTAAGACGTGGAGATCAGGGTTCGTATCTCGGTTGGGTGTCCTGAGAGGGTGATCTTCCCTAAATTAGTTTTCACTCTCCATACACAAAAATGTGGGCTCATTTCCTCCTAACTCAAACTTTCCTATCTCTAACACATTAACGTAACGTAACCCAAAAGAGTGGCGAGATGAGGTGGTAAACTAAAACTAGCTGTTTATCTAAGTGTAAGGGAAAACTTGGTAGCTCCCAGGAATTAAGAAGAATAAGGGTAGTGATGAAAACTTTCTTCTTTTCAATCTGAATATATTAGGGTAAATTTTCTGAAGAGATAACTTACAGCCTACTGAGTAAGTGACGGGACTGGTTTGGGGAAGTGGCACCTTAATTCTATAAACAGTTACACACACATACAGCAATAACATATGTTGGGAGTTAAATGGGGTGGTGAGATATTTAGGGTGAGGTGGTGGGGACATCATTTTTAAGCAAATAATAAATCCTAGGGGTATGGGAAGTTTCGAAACGTCGTCTTAGGTTATTATTATTATTATTATTATTATTAGCACCACGTCTTACTACCCGTTCGGGTTATACGCTCTTACGCTAATGTGTAATGGTAGGGTGATTGTGAGATGAAATGAAGGACCTACAGTTTAACGTGGAATTCGAACCACGGTGGAGACCTGGCATTCCCCACATTCACAAGATGTCTTGTCAGAGGTGAAGGAAGGGTTTGGTAATCAGATAAATCTGTGCCGTGACCGAGGATTGAACCCTGGCCGCCAGCACAGAAGTCTGAAATCTTACCCCTAGACCACCAGGTCACCATGACTTAGCTTATGAACAAATATCAGCTTTGACTTCTCATTAAAAAAAATCCAGCTTTGTCAATTACCAAGCTTTGCCAATACAAATATTGAAATGTAAAATATTAAATTTAGTTCAATTATTGCAATTTTGAGCTAGTAGTCTATATACACTACAAATCCATATTCATTTGTAAAAATCTAAAGTAATTGAATTGCATGTTTGATTTATCAGAATAAAACAAAATGTTACAAACAATAACTGTCCAATAAAACATTTTCCAAGTAATTTTAGTGTATACAGTTATTTAATAACGACAATATAATACTTTTTTAAAGCATAAAACAACTAAATAAAAAATATTCGGCATCGAAAATATTTAATCTCCATAAAAAAAATAGAAATGTAAAAAGGGTCAACAAGTACATCCGCAATAAGTACCGCCCCAAAAACACTAACTAAAAATTCTTATTTCATAAGAACCCTTGCAAAAAATATAATAAATACCTTACATTTATAAAAAAAAATCTACAACTAAACGGACATATGTTGTTAGTGTCAAATTTATTCGAAATGTTTTACAAATACAAAATAAGTGGTATCAAAAAAAGACATAAGCACCGAGTTATTCATATCTCAAAGACAATTTTAATAGCTACAGTAGCCCCATGGCTTCTTTGGTGCTGACTGACAGCTCACAGCTGACAGATGAAAGCTTTGAAAAGTTACCAGACCAAATTATATATCTCTACGCCGAACCATATGATCTGCAAAAACATGTGTTTAGTAGCTGTCCCTTCTGACGGTCAAAATTTAGGTATATACCTAAATGTTGACTGTCAGAAGTCAGCTGTGAGCTGTCAGTCAGCACCAAAGAAGCCATGGGGCTACTGTAACTTAGCACAACTTAAAAAAAACTAACTTATTAACAACTACATAAAATAAAAGTAATGTAGCAGTTTTAAATTTAATATGGGACATGAAATACTTTATAAATACAAACTAATAATTGATAACAGGAAATCATGAAAAGTATATCTTGTGTCAAGGAAAATTAAATACTTACAATATTTTTACATTTAAATAAGATAAGTTTTTACATCCATTAGTGTTTCCAGGCTGTGGCCTGGGTCAGTTTTTTTTTAATTCAAGCCATATATTTTCCACTACCATCTTGCTAGGCCTGTCGTAGACAAGCGACTATTAAAACTAGTTTAAACTAATACTTAAAGGGAAAAAGATATAAATAATGCTAAATGTATGGGCGTTTAGAGGTTACAGCCATTTGCTTTAGCGCAACTAGACTCGTGGAAGTCCTTATTGCTGAGATGAAGTAGCTTACTTGTCACTGATTGACTTCCGTCCCTCTTGATATATTTGATTAAAGTTCACTTCGAATTGAAAAAGTAGACCTCGCACACCCTTATTTCCAAACAAACAATGGCAATTAGAGATTAACATTTCTAATTAGTTTTCAAATCATTTCATTTCAGAGAAAGGGGATTATTCGTGAAGGATTTTTTTTATAACATTGGAGTATTGATACATCTAGTCTACAGCAGTCCCAATGTTAGTTACAGATTCAACCACAAAGAACTTTATTCTATATGTGAGTATGATAATAGAACTAGAATCACTGTTATTGCTCGATTGTAATTAATTTTATAATATTTCTGGTGTTAACGTTCATGGGGGGAATTTAAACTTGGTCTAATTGAATTTGTCCCATCCAAACAGATTTTAAAAAGTTAAGGAATATATAATTGAAAATTGTCTAAAACAAAGTGTATTATCTAACTCACATATTTAACCAAGAGAGGTAATTTATCATAAAATGGTGATGTATTAAATAGCCATGCTATTATATTTGTCAATTACATGTATATTCGCTTATAAATATAATATTCTTTAAATATAAAAATGACACACGGACACAGAAATTTAACCTTAGATTTTGGCTTAAAATATACCTTAAAATATGGGTGAAGAATTACCCTGAGCACAGGACGACTCCTGGATAGCTCAGTGGGAAGAGTATTAACGTACTTAGCAAAAGTTCCCGTGTACAAGTATCTTTTTCCAATTTAAGGAATACGATAGTTAGATGCAGCTATAACCGTGCTTAACAAGTTCAATTTTCATAGGAAGATCCCTTATTCAACAACTAGAAAAGCTATTAGATCTATTTTCACGTATTCATACTTCAAGTCGTGTTATCTGAAGCCATCAATTTTGATATACTCTTTAATACCTATAAAATACATTTACACTATAGGAAATTGTTATCAAAGTTGACAGCAAAATAATATGTTTGAATTTCCTAAAAAAATTCTTCCTTCTAAAATCCTACTTTATAGGATGCTTGAAAAATCAACGCCTAAACTGCACTTATAGTTTGTTTGAACCAAAGTTAATACAAAATACCTACACACTTACACCCGGCAAACTATGCTAGTACCATAACATTGCTTTCAAAGTTTTGGCGTACATTTCTGCGAGAGTAAAGCTGTGCAAGCATGCGTGTACAACAAGTTGCATAGGAATTTGGCGCATGGCAGTTAAAATGTAATAATGGCGAGCACTTTCTGTGGTATAGGACCGTTTATGATGATTCTCAGAATGTATTCCCATTTCTATATGGACTGGTGAGCTGTCTACTATTAATATTGGGGTATGCTCTGCTGCCATGCTCCAATATTTCGAGGTGTCCAATACCACGTGCCTAACTTCTATGCAACCTGTTGTGCACGCATGCTTGCACAGCTTTGATCTTCCAGTGCTGTAAACCAAAACTTTCAATATAATTTAATGATATTAGCATAGTTTTCCGGATGTAAGTGTATAGGGATTTTGTATTACTTTTGGTTCAAACTAACTATATGCGCAGTTTGGGCGTTTAGTTTCCAAACAACCTCTATATTCAGATTATTGAGTTGTGTTCGTGAAGACAAAACAGGGCCTAAGATTAATGATACACCACTTCCTCTATTATCGGGGTTATTTAACGTTCACTTTCTGAAACAAATGATTACATCGTCATACATTTAACTCTTAGATTATACACAATTCACTGCTGTCTGCTAAATTATCCCTTCTACTTATGTCCCTGGGAGTTACCGCGTTTTCCCTAACTATCAGGTAACATCTCCATCCTACTGGTTTGTTGTTTTATCATTAATTGTGCTGGGTCGATAGAATGGGGNGGGGGGGGGGGAGAGGGAGGGGCGAACTAACGTTACGTCTCGTTGCACTTGCTGCGGCAGACAGCCGGCTTATCTCGATACACGGGGTGGGCATGTCGCGCACACACACACGTGGCAGGGGTTGGGGGTCAAGTTGGTTCTAGAGGTGGACCGTGAGGGGAGGGGTCTCTCTCTATATCCATAGTCGTCTGCCTCGTTCACCACAGGAGTGGTGGTAACTGACAGAAGAATATGTAAAAACCGAAGAAAAAACATAATTAAAAAACAAATTATTTGCTGTGAAAGTACCTTAGATGTGGTATATAACACGGATATACCTAATAAAATATCGAGCTCGGGTTATTTCACTGACGTCTAAACATACTACAAATTCTGAATACTCTTCCTAAGCAAATGGTAATACGTTTGTTCTAAAATTATACCTCACTCACAACTTCTGAGTGGTCTTTCTTTACACAAATATGGGTGCATTTCTTCAAACACTCTATCACGCTCACTCAGCGGAAACTTATGAGTACTTTTCCTCTACACAAACGTGGATGTATTTCTTATAAATTATACCTTTCTCTTTATTATTAATAAATTATATTATATAAATTATTATTAATATTAACAATATTGGCCGCAAATAACCAGTTCGTATTTTCTAAAAGGCTCTTTCTATATAAATTGGACTGCACACAGGTAAAAGGGTGTAACAGTTAACAATCATCAAGCGGATAAAGTAAGCACAGTGCCTCTAAAACAGTTTGTATGTGGTGAACCGACAATTTTATCCACTATGACAGGGACCAGAAAATATAGGATTGATAACTTCGGAGACATTACAAATAATTGAATTGAAAAAAATATCTATTGTTTTATTGAAGGTATTTATACTATACCAGATCTTATATTCAATAAAGGAAAAAGTGTTAATGTGTTTTTCATACAAACTGTGGCGTAATGGCTTATCAAAACACATATATATTTAAAACATATAGTGATTCTTTCTACAAATGTTCCCGGGGCTATACCCAACCAACTTTCCTCACTTTAAGAAAAAAAATAAAAATGAAACCTTATAAGCCGAAGATGTGCCAAAATATGTTAAAATTTCAACAACATTCCAAGAAGGAAGGAGAATATTTAATTTGGGATTTAAAGTTAAAGTAGATTTTTTTTCTACCTCGATTAAATAAATTTCCAATAAATATTTCTAAGAATCTAAAGGTTACAGTTGAGACCTGTAATTTTTTTTTACAGCATCGTGTATTTACTAACCGTTTGGCTCAAATACGGATAACTGGGCACTGCCAGACGTGCTTGGCCAACTGGGCGCTTGCGAACTGGGCACTGGGAAGACTGGGTGCCAAAACAACAGGGTGCCAAAGCCAATTTAAAAAAAAAAGTTACTATTGTTAAAAACAAAAACAAACAACTAGGCGCCAGTTGGCTTAGGTTACGTGTTTTATTTTAAGAAAAATTGTTATTTTTTTATGGTTTTTTATGTTATAAAACATTTCAGAATTTTATATCAAGTAGTCTAACTTTATAAATATACACAAATTTTGTTTCTTCTATTTTTTTAAAAAACCCTCCAAAATGATATTCAGTAAAAAACAATTTTTAAGTTTTTACACTGGCGCCCAGTCTTACCAACGCCCAGTTCGCAAGCGCCCAGCTGGCCACGCATGATTGGCGGCGCCCGGTTGTGCTAGACAACGTTCGGCTATACGCATACATACTAGCTACACAAATATGTTAGGGATTAATAAGGTTGAATTTATATTAAGTGTACCGGCATTTTCGAGGAAGAAAAGTGAGGAAGCAACGAGGGAAAAAACCCCTGAATAAAACCGACCATAATTCAAACCCCGATCTCCCCATCATCGCCAGTTCAGTAGGTATATTACGATAGTGACACGCGAGCATAATTTAGGCGGCATACTGACATTAAAAAGAAAACACCCCCTAATTATAACATTTCCAAAAGGGGTGTTATATTTTGAGGCAAATTATGATTCAACAGCCATCCTAGTCAATGTAATATCATAATAAACTTCGTGAAGTCAACGGTTTTAATAAATCCTGGCTCGTACTTTTGTACAGTACATCTTGTGTGCTGTTATTATTATTATCATTATTATTATTATTATTATTATTAGCACCGCGTCTTACTACCCGTTCGGGTTATACGCATTTACGATGTGTAATGGTAGGGTGATTGTGAGATGAAATGGAGGACAGTTTAACGTGGGATACGAACCACGGTGGAGGCCTGGCATTCCCCACATTCACAAGATGTCTTGTCAGAGGTGAAGGAAAAGATAAATCTGTGCCGGGACTGAGGATTGAACCCCGTACCCCAGCACAGAAATCCAACACCTTACCCCTAGACCACCAGGTAACATTGTGTACTGTTGCAGACAACAAGCTATGAACCGAACATACATATCACTGATTCACTGATAGACAAATACATGTTTTAAACTAATGTGGAATGGATTATGACAGTTTTGGATTCTAACAAATGTATCAATATCCTGCAGTTTTTTAGGTGTTTTACTTTGAATTATTGAAATTAATACTGTCAAGACACTCACTTTGAATCTTTGACAGTTTAGTAAATTTTCCTTTTTTTAAAATTTAGGCATTATTAAAATAATTACAATTTGGTTTGAGCTATTTATTATATTCAACAAGTTTTTATTTGTTTAAATTAAAAAACACACAAATAATAGGTGGCACACTATACTAGTTCAAAATTCATCTAGTCCTCAAGTAGAACACCGGTCAGAAAAGTTTCGCCGTCTCTGCCTAAGACCATGCGGCCACCGAACTGGGTAGCTGTAATTTAAAAAAAATTGACAGATGACGTGAGGGCGGGCCGGATATTAATTGTTTATTTCCTTACAGATACCTGTGGAGCGCCATTTTGGGCAGTATTGGGTAGCAGACTCGGAGCTACGGGGAACGTGGGTGTTTGAGGTTCGATGCCGACTTGGATGGATGTAGTTTGTTCACCCATGCTCTTTACTTGAGTCTCCATTTATTTTAAAATGAATTCTGGTGCGTTTTCTTAAAATACTGTTATTAAAAGTGAAATGATTAAAGCTCAAGCTTGTTGCTGATACGAGACATTTACTCTGAAAGGACCTTGCCTTGACAAACTACACTATGGCTCTATCTACTAAGTTGCACCATAGTAGAACCAAGAAAGGTAAGACCCTCTTCCGTGGATGAATTGTCTAAGGTGTCATTCTTGTGTTAGACTTGCCTGCTGAGGACGGGGAGATCGGGGTTGGAATCCCACTTGGGTCTACTGAGGGTTTTTCCTCTAAATTTTTTCCCCAATCTTCTTCCACGCAAATGCGGGTATATTACCTTTATAATGCTTCCTTTCTCCTCTATGTATTACTGTGGCAATTATCATTTATGCCTATAAGCTTAACGGGTAGTAAGACGCGGTGATAAATAAAAAGGAAAGCTTGCTATCTTAAGGTTGACGAATTGTACACACATTATTACCAAACCCTTCCTTCACCTCTGACAAGACATCTTGTGAATGTGGGGAATGCCAGGCCTCCACCGTGGTTCGGATCCCACGTTTTAAACTGTAGGTCCTTCATTTCATCTCACAATCACCCTACCATTACACATTAGCGTAAGTGCGTATAACCCGAATGGGTGGTAAGACGTGGTGCTGCTGCTAATAATAATAATAATAATAATAATAATAATAATAATAATAATAATATACACAGCATTAATTAGATAGTTAGAACGCAAGCTGCTTGGTTCTATCGCGTCAATACGATCCACTTAGGCTACTCCGCTGAACAGTGAATTTACACAGTTGATAACACATACAATGTTTGTAAACTTCAGAGCGAAAACCGTTAATGAGACGTTTACCAACCGCCACGACGGAGGTTTGGTGTGTGTGATTTGTTTGTTGCAAATACAGACGCCTTAAGGTGGAGAGAGGCTGGGAATAACCACAGCTCCATTTCACCACGCAGTGTTTCGAGCACTGATTCCCCTGTCAAAGGGGAAAATGTGAGTTGTGAGTCTAACGTTTTAGATCCAGTGTCTACCACCCCCTTTAGTATTAGACATAATGAGAGTGGCAACATGTTCCTTTTGAAAAGATGATAGCTGATAAGTAACATTAAAAATTGTATAAATACTTTATTTTGTTTATGAACTTTTGTAGTTAAATAATGTTTATGTATTACTTCGCATAGATGCTGCGTATTTAATGTTTGTATCATTTAAAATAATATTTCCTCCCGATATTTAGATGACTTACGTTACTGTGCAATGCTTTATACGATTAAAACATATAATAACACTTGTTTGTTTCGTTGTTCAGTTAATATCTTTTTTCACTGATAGAATATAAGGATAGTTCAAATATACGGCTTAATTTTTTAATTCAATAACAACAGATATTTACAGGTTTGTCAATTTGAAACAATAGTTCTACGAGTGTTATAACAATTCTTGATTGAGTTAATACTACAGAAATACGAGTAATTACAAAATGTGCAAGAGAATAGTAGGCATGAAGTATTTTGTATTGGGAATGTTTAGTAGCTATTAAGTTAAATTTGAATTAATTTATAGTAATTTTTTTATGAAATTAAATGCCACCTTTATATTATGGACATTTTATTTTACAAAATAAATCAGAAGCGGTGGTAACGCAGAGTTATTGTCAAATTCATCTTTTAGACTTGCTGGTGATTGGAAGGGTTGGGATCGAATCCCAGCTGGGATTACCAAAGTTGTTCTATCTAAATGTTTTCCCACTCCACTCCACTTTCTCATATACCTAGTGTATTATAAATTGGAAACAAAATTTTCATAATTAGTTTTCAGTAAACTACCTTAGAATATAATTTTCTCAGTAAAACAAGCGAATCATCTTGTTAATCACAATAAATACTCTTTATAACTTTTAAACAAAATTATTCAAATCATTTGATTACTACTACTACTACTACTACTACTACTACTACTATTAACTGCATTTATAGGCGCATCAACTCAAACAGGTCATTAGCGCCTTATTATTTATAAAAATTTTCAAATCAATTATTTATAATTACTACCCTCAAAATATCTTTACTGGCTGTCAATTAATGTCTGTGAAAAATTAAACCTCAATTTAATAAATGATAGATTTTAAGGTGGGGCTAGAAATTGAACCCTAGAACATTTATCCAAGATAGTCGGAATATATTCAAATGAGTTAATTGAATGTAAAAAAAGTTAAAAACACGTTTGAGCCTTTAAAGTCTATCTTCTTAATCCCTAATTTATTAAGGTCATTCGACCATCAACATTTTATTGCACAGTTTTAACAAGTGTATAATTATAGAATTAGTGATTCAATTATTTAAAATCATCTCAGTTCACGAGTTATAAGAGGTCAAACTTGCTATTTTATGCTTTATACGTACCATCGTTATGTTAAAGTATAATTAAATTTTATCTCATTTCGTAGTAAACGCTGTCATTATTTATGAGTATTTTTTCTTAAACTAGCTCTAATCTTTAGTTTTATTAATGCACCTACACCCACATATGTTAAATTCTCTGCCAAAATGTTATAGACTCAAAAAATCTTAGCAATTCCTACTATCGAATGACCTTCAAGCCTATAAACCAAATGAATAGTAAAATGTGAGTAAACTTTATTTAATGGGCTGCCAATAGAAAGTGAGATTAGGGTAGACACGCCCGCATTAGCATGGGAAGAGGAAGGAAGAACATAGTAATTAATCATTATGTATAAAATCACCTTCAATCGTGTATATTGTGTATCTGACGCCTTAGGCCACTTGTCCACCTGTTTGGATACAGATTCTGCTTCAGCTAAGAGCTTGCGTGGGCTGGTTTCCATACCACGTAATTATGGTAGTTCACTTGGATGTAAAAAAAAATAAAGTGATAAAGTATTTCGGGACATTCAAAAGGCTCAATCCCCTGATCCTTAACCCTAGGATCTTTGACCTCTTTAATCCTCGGCTCCTCTTTGCTAGGGACTGAGGTGTACCCTCATGAGAGGGCGCAAAGTGTTTTAAGAGCTGTGAGGTTCTTTTTGATGGTAGGTCCCAGTGGGATTATACCTGTGCTTGCAACTCTCTATCTCACTCTTTGCTACTCTCTAACTTCCCCGTCTCTCTATCTCTCTCTCACACACACACGAGATTAGGGATGTTCAATTCATGATCCTTGAATAGATTCTCTAGGTCGATCTAGATCAAGAGGTCTTGAATCGATTTAGGCAAAAAATCGAATGCATTGACTCGATCTTGGGAAGATTCAACTATTCGTATAGATTCCGGCCGGATCTACTAAGGGTGGTTTTTCCTTAAATGGTTTCTCACTTTCCTTCCATGCGAATGGGGGTAGACTACTCTTTAAACGCTTCCTTCCTCCTCCCTAACCCAGAGTAGAGTAGCCTAATTATCATATACACATATAGCCTGAACAGGTAGTAAGATGCGTTGATAGAAAAAGGTTTGTATGAAAAAAGGCGGCTTAAACCCTATTTAAAATATGATTGGGCATCCATTTTATGAAAATAAAACCAATATTGAGCCCACAAGAATTATGGTACATTTGACTACTATGCTTAGTTTAACCAACTGGTGATAATTAGTAATTTATTATTAGAGTATACATAATTTTTACGTGGTAAATTAAGCCTACACTTAATTTTTGTTATCACAATATAAAACATGACCCGCCTAGGTGGCGTAGTTGGCTAACGCGCTAGTCGTGCTGAGCTCAGCTGCTGAGGACGGGGAGATCGAGTTTCGAATCTCGGTCGGGTGAATTGGGGGTGGTTTTTCCTAAATGGTTTTACACTCTCCCTCCACGCAATTGTGGAGTTCACTTCCTCTAATTCAAACTTCCCAATTCATAAATCCATTAACGTAATTAGTACTTAAAGCGCATAACCCGAACGGGTAGTAAGACGCGGTGTTAAATATTATTATTATTAATATTTCAGGAGGGTGTTGGTAAACCACCAAAAGATCATTTAACCTTAACTACGTGTATATTTATGATATAAATTATATATAATGTAATTAAATACTAATTTGTGGCCTAGAGATGCAAACTTTGATTAAATTAATATTTACTACAGCCAATGAAATATTTCTGTATCTTTGTTTTGTTTCCTTTTGATTATAAATCTTTGAAATCACCAGAGAAATATACGATTCGTTTTGTGAATCAAGTCGATAACTCTGAACCGATCTAAAATATTGATTAATAGAGGGTAAAATAATAAATTTTCATAAAGGTCGATCCAAGATCGAGCATTCCCACACGAGCCCCACTCAGATACTGCATAGTTACCGACAGCTTTAGTGACGGGTCCAACGACGGTATTACCAACGTCGGTCGTAGAGGGGTCTAAGGCGTCAGCCTCATCTATTATAGTTATCTGGTGTACTGAAGACTTTTTTAATTCCTAATTGATTTTACACTCCCACTCCCGACCAATGATTGTATATTTCCTCTAAATTCTACCATCTTCATCCCTTACTCATGAGTCTAAATATTAGATCAGCCTGAATGGATTATAAGCAAGGCTCGGACTTTAATTATCTAAAACTCATAAAAAAAATGACCTAAGCATTTCAAAAAAATACTTCAAATAAAAAAAAAGAGCTTAAGATTCAACAAAAACTCGTAATGAATGCACATGGCTAAATAAAACACGCACTTTACAAATTGAGAATATAAAATACCTATCTATGAAATAAAAAGCTTCTAACAAATTAAACTCTTGCATTCTGCTAAATATAACATTTAATTAGAAATATCTACTTCAGAAGTAATACTATCCACTCCCAACGCAACTCTCTTCACCATATTTGAAGTGTCTCACCAGGACTATGTATTTTACAGCCATACGAACAAAGAGGATACAAAGTGCATTGCCTACATTATCTTATTATTCTAACACCTGTGTGGTTAAAATAATAGGTACAGTCCACCGCGCAGACTTTATCTTTTATAGTAAAAAATAAACCTTTAATTAAAAACTCAAGATATGTGAAATGAAAGAATATATATTGATGCAGAAACACTCCACCAAGGAACATATAATACACAATATACATTGTTATAGAAACACTTAAGTCCGTATCACACGACACTAGCTCGTACTTGAAATCCAGTGTGCTAGCTAGCACGTCATCATCTAGCGTCGTGTGAATCAGAAAAAGTATACTGGTTCTGCCACTTGGTACTGGCTACCATACTAGTTGTGAGGATAGAACAGGCACTATTTTCAATCTAGTTCCGACACTAGTCATTGTAATTCGACCAATCAATTCGCGCTGAGCCTGTGTGTAGAGAAATGGTAGAAATGACGCCAACATGGTCATTGGATGTGATTTTGTTGTTGGCAGAAAATTATTATAAACAACCTTGTTTATATAATACCAAATTGCCACAGTATGACAATATATTTAATATATATAAATTTAATTTAAAACATGTCATCTAAAAACGACAAACTGTGTTCCAGACCCAATTTTAATCTAAATAAACTTGATAGCATGCCAACCTTGGGCGTTTTTTTAGAATATAAAGTGTGCGTAGGCCTAAAAAAGAACATTTGTGTATCAAGGATACTGTACTTGGACATCCATGGGCTTAGGGGCCTCTAACCACAATGTAAATAAATGAATACAAATTTAGGGAGATACTAAACGTTTGTGTCACCCCGAATGTATATTACCTAACCTCCGAATGTATCATATTTAGCATCCTGAGACCATTATTTCGTCTTTCCTAACCATTCCCGAGTATATATTCTTTTTCCTACGCTCCCTCTCATAATTTTCAATATCTTTATTAGTAATTTATTCAGCTGCTGCACTCAAAATTAATCTCTGACGTTCGACAAATATTTGCACTAGAACCTAGTACCAGACTAGCAGCGTGTGAATACTATAGTCCCATTTCCATTGTACTAGCTAGTATACAGATATCTAGGTGCTAGCTAGCACACTTGATTTCTAGTATAAGCAAGTGTCGTGTGATACGGGCTTTAGAAAAGATTAACATCTCTGTCCACCAAAGAGGGTAGCAATCAATTTCATATTCAAAAGCCCCCATAAAAATTATATATTTTCTTATAGCTCAGAAAATATTGGTTTTATAAAAATACTAGCTTTTGCCCGCGGCTTCGCTCGCGTTAATGTTTATTTTGTAAATAAATTCAGGTTGTCGGTCGACACAGGAAGTATGAAAATAAAACGATGAACTTATTCAGGTTGTTGGTCAATACAGGTAGAGATAAAGAAACATACAAACTACACAATATAAATAAGGATTAAGTGTAGGAGTATCGGAGTGTGTGTCAGTAGAGTCATAGGTTATGCCTTGCCGCGAATTGAAAATCCCACTCCATCTTAAATTTTACCTACAGTTAATTAACATCCCTTATTTACTCCGCTTGTACTTGGCCGTTGGAATCATGGGAACAGAATAGATCATTATTTTAGGACGCTCCTATATACTATGTTGTATGTCCTTCCATTTGGCGCAAATACATACAAATTCTGGGCATTGGACACACGTGAACATGCTACATATAGCTGGCCAGGGGAAAACATGGCTTTTCCAAATGAACCCCTGCTACCTGCAATGTTTTTGCCCTTGCACTTTGTTAATAGTAATAGCAAAACTAAGTTTGATTGGAAACTGGAGTCTTTTGAATTGAAATGGTAGGTCAGTGGGGATTATTGGAATTCGCGGTATGATTACACTTTCCCCTTTTCCCACACCTGTTAAAATGGTAGCACAGATTATATTTTGCCCTAATTGTGTAATACGAAACCTCGTCCCATTACATAATCGGAGTGCATCTAAATTTCACATAAGCATAACTGGTACACCTAATTTCAATTTTAGTTTATGAGGTGACCTGGTGGTCTAGGGGTAAGGTGTCAGACTTCTGTGCTGGTGGCCGGGGTTCAATCCTCGGTCCCGGCACAGATTTATCTGATTACCAAACCCTTCCTTCACCTCTGACAAGACATCTTGTGAATGTGGGGAATGCCAGGCCTCCACCGTGGTTCGGATTCCACGTTAAACTGTAGGTCCTCCACTTCATCTCACAATCACCCTACCATTACACATTAGCGTAAGTGCGTATAACCTGAACGGGTAGTAAGACGCGGTGCTAATAATAATTGTAGTTTATCGAAGGTACACTCGATAGCTGCAGAGAATTTAAAAACTCAGCGGGATATGAAGTGCTCTGTTCTGTGTCCATGATTGTATCTATTGACAAATACTACTTTATTTCTCCCTGCACCTCTTTCAAAATGTCAGTGTTGATTTTTTCAACGATTTCATTTTTTAGTGCAAGAATTGCTCTTGCACACAACCAGTGACCACGATTAAAATTTAGTTGTAAGTCTGGGTAAACTTTAGCAATGCGCTCCACATCATTTTCCACCAAATTACAGAATTTCATGATGATCGGTCGAGTAGTTTAGGCGTGAAAGCGTAACAAACAAACAATTAAATAAACAAACTCACATTTGCATTTATAATATTAGTTAGGATATATTAAAAATCAAATATGATTATTTTTAATAGTATTACAACTTTACAATGAAATGTCAATTTATTTCTCAAATAGTTGCAAAGACATGATCAAATATGGATATTTTCTCCTTAGTAAATTACCCTCAATATAATTTACACGGAAAAAATAGGAATAGCGAAGGGAGAGGGAAGGGGTATTGGAGTCCAAATCTTGTTCACCCCAGACATTCTCCTGGCCACCACTGTAACTGTGTATCTATATGTGTACTCTCTGTCACAAAGATGGAACTCTCCTTACCCCCACTATCCACTGTAACTGTGTTTCTATATGTGTACACTCTGTCACAAAGATGGAACTCTCCTTACCCCCACTATCTACTGTAACTGTGTTTCTATATGTGTACTCTATGTCACAAAGATGGAACTCTCCTTACCCCCACTATCTACTGTAACTGTGTATCTATATGTGTACACTCTGTCACAAAGATGGAACTCTCCTTACCCTCCACTATCTACTGTAACTGTGTTTCATATGTGTACACTCTGTCACAAAGATGGAACTCTCCTTACCCTCCACTATATACTGTAACTGTGTTTCAAATGTGTACACTCTGTCACAAAAATGGAACTCTCCTTACCCCCACTATCCACTGTAACTGTGTTTCTATATGTGTACACTCTGTCACAAAGAAAGTTATTAACATCACATACTACTCTTCCAACATCTATTTATGAATGATGATAAGGATACAAATTAATAATTTTGTTTCTGACGTAAATTCTCTTAATAAATTTAAGGGTTCTAGACTATAGATATTTTCATAGGATATATTTAACATGGTGTACTCAACAAAATATTGCAATATTCTATCTGAAATCCGAGTTCAACTAAGATTTTTAATTTCGATTACTATTATACTTTAATAATATATACATGCAAACACAAATAGTTTTTCGAATTAAATTTTGTGCAACATTTACTACGTTATTTTAGATTTTCCCTAAAAGCATATTATTTCCCAATGCAAGCGATAAACTTCTTGTGAATTATGATTTGACAAAACGTAAAGACTGAATTTTTGAGTTCACCAGGATTCGAAACAAAGGTGCTCGGATATCAGCATTTCAAACTCAACAATCCTGACAATGCAATTCTAGTCATATTGAGAGTAAAATATATACTAAAACATTAATTATATATCAGAGTCTTTGTTGATACTCCCTTGCATCAAATTAGTCAAATTTATTGTAGGTATTTAATGTGCAATTTCTGAACTGACGCCCGAAGAACTATATCAACCCACAACTTATTAACTAACTTAAATATAGAACATACGCAACATCCAACCCTATTGTAGTTCACTCTAATTTCACAAATTGTAAATTTTTCATGTATGCTGCGAATTGAACCCGTGACACTTAGTTTAATGGGCAGACATGATATCGACTGTATTAAGGTGTTGGACCTTAAATTATTTGTTGATAAGTTTATGAATCAAATAGCCAAAGCTATTATTTATACTTTTAGTGAGGATTACTCCATCTAGATATCCAATTCTGAAATCCTCACTAAAAGCATAAAAAATAGCTTTGGCTATTCGATTCTTAAATATGCAATCCCTTACAATCATAATAATTGTACTATTAGCAGAAAAAAGCCAACTACTGAGTCGATGGTGGCTGCGATATCTGATAGCTCGTGATCTTAATGAAATCATACATTTGTGGCCAACGATTTCCGCACATCCATCACAGACTCTGCCTTAAAATATGAGTGTAGAATGACCCTGGGCACGGGACGAGTGCTGGATAGCTCAGTGGCAGCATTGGCGTACTATACCAAAGGTCCCAAGTTCGATTCCCGTGTCCAGGTTTCAATTTTCAATTTTCAGAATATGATAAGTTTATATTATGAACACGATTTCATAGTAAATGAATAAAGACTAAAACCACTTTGGTGTTTGCATGGTCAAACGCATCACTCTCATTTTAGATTGGATTATCTCTGACTGGGAGATTGAAGTTAAAATCCCAACTGGGTGTACTGAGAGGGATTTTTACTAAAAAAAAAAAACCCACTTTCCCACCACACAAAATAGGGTACATTTATTCTAAAATTCTACTTTACTCTTAATTAATCCATCAATGTAACTAATTTATGAATATATCCCAAACGGAAGAAGCGATTTTTTTTATATATTGATTAAGTTATTACAAATTAAAAAATATATATATTTTCAAACAATACAAATCCAGGATTCTTTGATTATTTAACATATTATACGCTTAAATTCCTAGTCGATCTGATTGTTTGTATTTAATTAAATAAACAAATTGTATCAGAGCATCATAAATATATGAGTCACAAAATATGAGAGAGCCAACACATTTAATGACACCTTATTTGTTTGAAGCTAAAAAAAATATTAATTTTAATAGGCACGAGAGTTTTGCGTGTTTACAATGTGAGGCATTATGAGCGTATAATTACTTCGAAGAAAACTTTAAAAATAATAACTAAAAGGCTGTGCTTAGAGGGTTCTTATTAAATTATTTGGTATAAATTTAATAAAATTTACATACATTATTTCATAACTATGAAAATAGAAACACTTTTAAAATGTATTAGAAATTAAATATTAATCATGAATATTAGTGTAAATCAAACAAGTTATTTTTATTTTACTATACTCTATTGTGTTCTACTTTTGATATTATTAAATTGATTAAAAAATTTTAACGGACACAAACTTCTAGTAAATGTAGCTACAATACTTTTGTTATTTTTAAACTTAATACTAAAGTAATAATTACCTTTAAATATACGATATTTTAAAATCAAATCAATTACTTCACAAATTATATTTATAATATTCTATATTTTTTTAAAGTTTAGATTAATAAAATCGTAACGCACCAGTTGTTTTTGTAATGTTGACGTAACAGAGATGCTGGTGAATGGACCTAACCCGCCCGTATTGAAACACACTCCTACTAGTACTGAAACGGTCGCATTGATTTCGGTGGCGCTGAAGTCGCACAGGCGGCCTCCCTCAAGACTCAACCGCCCCCATCCTTCCCCCGTACAAACCCTCCCCCTACCGCACCTGATACATTTTCAACCTCCCACCTCGAACTACCCACACTATTTTTTAATTTTTTTTTCTTTCAAAATTTATGAGCACAAGATTAATCGGATTCCTATTCAATTGCCATAAAGATGGTTGCATCTACAAAAGATTTCAGGGGGACGGAGCCACTGTCGACGATATTAACAGACCAATCATATGCAATGAATAATAGGGATTCCTGATTATCTGGCTAATATTATTCTTAAGGTGGGACGGAAGGGGATGCGAGAAAAAGTTAGTGTTTTGCAGTTTTTATGGCAAAACTTTTTTTGGCCAGAATAAATAAAATATTGCTCCAGTAAAACAGAATTTAATTTTCTTCACATGGTGACCTTAACATTTTTTGAATATCTTTCAAGAGTGTTCCGGAATTTAATGACAACTTTTTCTCTGCATTTAACAAGTTTGTCATCTAATTCCACCATGCTCATGACAGATATTCAACAACTATTGATATAACCATGTGAAGAAAATTAAACTCTTATGTTTGTACTGGAGCAATATTTCGTTTATTTTAGCCAAACAAATATTTTTCCATAGAATTCTGCAAAAAATAGCCCTTTTTTCGCTTCCCCTTCAATCCCAACTTAAGTCAACAGCCCGAACGTTGATTGGATGTGATTTATATCCACCCGTAGCCGGGCGTGCACTCAGCTCTTCAGCTGGTTAGTGCTGCCTGCACCATCTGGCAGAAATCCTATATACTAGGGGAGTTCAAGGAGTGTAGTGGTTCCCCGTTGTCTTTCACACTGAAATTTCTATGAGCGAGCGCGAAAGGACTTAACAATTTGACCGAGAAAGGTATTTTTATATACCTCCTAGGGTTCCTTTACACGCCACAATCAACGTGGGACCGATGGTTTTACTTTCTCTCGTAAGCAAGCTGTGCTAAGTGTTTTTATCGCTAAAAAAATAATAAAAAATCCGTCAAACTCAGTGACCTTGGTGTTGTGTATGTTTTAAAGAAATGTTGGAAAACCTATGGCTCATGAAATTTTTATTTGGCACGCAGCGTTCACCTCCAAACCCAAATTTGTATTTTTTCCCCCAACTATCCAATCTATGATTATAACTACTAATAAATTATTTTGCCAGTGGATACTTACAATTTTGGAGTTTTGTTTAAATAGGCTTCCTAAGAATTATTCCAAATATTTTTCTGTGGGATATCAGAAACTACGCACGGGAAAAACACTGTTTTTTTAAAAATCTGTAATGGTATCTTACAATAACAATAACCTCTAATAATTAATTATAATATATTAATTATAGCTAACGATGGTTAAATATAATGCTCTCATATACTAAATTCTATTTTGCTGCTCAAAATTACAATACGCACGAGAAAGGATTTAAAATAAAATTAACAATCTACTGGGAATGCTACCAATCATCTTTTTTACCAGCCCTGTTCTAGAGTTGATAATTTGCTATTAATCATTATATTCAGAAAATCAGCGTTGAAAACCATAATAATAACAATTTAAAATGTAATAATATATTGAATGAAATTCTAAGATGTATCCTCCATTAATAAATCTCACACCCATGAAACCTGCATGTCGAATGCGATTGAAGGTTCATATAAGATTAAGCTTCATTAGAACTTCATCAGAGCATCAACAGAGTTAAACGAACGAACAGACTCATCTAGAAATGTCCTGCTGTGGTATAAAGAACCCTGCCTTGTAGTAGCAACCACATAATCCGGTAAACAACACAGCGGGATTAATATTCATTTGCATCTCTCAGAAACTAAAGTTCAACCTAGTTCAGACACAGACCACTACCTAAAACAGCGCCACAGTGACTTTAGCGCACCACTTGCTTTAGGGCACAACTACGTTATTTACTATTATTATTATTATTAAATTTGTTTATTTAAGGACATACGTTCTGGTAGTTTATTTTCTAGCACATGCATATTTGTTTTTAAACAACATTTATATACAGTTAAAGAAAAAGAATAAACAAGGCACAGTTAGATTATTTGTTTTATATTTTATTGTTGCAGATATTATCAGGCGAGTGGAAGAAGGACATTAAAACAATCATACAACGAAGAATTAACTTTAGTTGTCAATATAAATTTGAAAATTTCCCGAATCATCCGGATACAATTGTGCAAAATTTTCATTAGTTATATTGTAGCTATTTAACCAACTGGCTATGGTAACGAGAAAATGACCAGAGTCAGTATCTATAGACCTATATTCGGCCGCTATAACCACCTGACTACAGGCACAAGAATCGATCCAGGGCTCATATACCTATACTCGATCAAACCAAGTTATATTATTATTATTATTATTATTACCCGTTCGGGTTATACGCACTTACGCTAATGTGTAATGACAGGGTGATTGTGAGATGAAATGGAGGACCTACAGTTTAACGTGGGATCCGAACCACGGTGGAGGCCTGGCATTCCACACAGTCACAAGTTGTGATCAATACACGTCTTGTCAGAGGTGGAGGAAGGGTTTGGTAATCATATAAATCTGTTCAGGGACCAAGGATTGAACCCCGGGCCCTCAACACAGAAGTCTGACACTTTACCTCTATATCACCAGGTCACCTCTAAAAAAAACCAAGCTATAGTAATGAAAGTTGATCCAGGGCTTAGTAGACCTGTATTCGACATCTATAATCCACCTTAATATGTTCACATGGGTAAATCTAGTGCTAATAGATAGACTTGTATTCGACCTATAGTATGATTTTGGTAGGAAGAACAGTAGAAGTTAGTTACTAAAACAATGTTAATATATTCATACATAAAGTCATGTCATCTGCAAATGTTACTTTTGATAGATATTATCAATGCCTATCAAATAACAAAAATAATATAAGAAAATGTTATCAATGTTGGCTGCAAATAAATAGGTTTGAATTTTCTCTACTGTTCTTCCAATCAAAATCAGGGTATATATAAGCCAACTTGCTACGTTCACGATATTTGAGCCAAAACTTATATGCTTGTATTCGACCTCTACAAGCATCTGACTACGTTCAATACAATCGATCCAGGACTCACTAAACTTGTATTATATCTGTATAACCACCTGGCTACTATAACGAGAATCAAGCCATACTTCACTAGATCTGTAGTAGACTTCTCTAACCTTCTGGTTAAGTTCAGGAAGCGAGTGGTTTCTTTCCCACGATGCACCCACGTATCACTAAGCCGTACTGTGTTTTGGAGTGCGGATGTACGCCCCGGGCGATTTACTCGCTTGAGAATATGGAAATAAATACGAGCCGACTTGTTTAAAAAATTACATGGGAAATTATTTCAATATATTTATCTTGTAGTGTTTAAAGCCCCTTTCGGGACATCTGCAATTTGGTATATATATGAAATACTTTTATCGGATTATCTTGATATAGTTCTAGAAAAAGCGCAATATATCATTTCAATAAAAGAAACAAATTCAATTTTACAGTGAAGCAGTTTTATTCCTGCTGGTCACAACGTAGTAATTAGAAAGAATGAGAAGGTCAAACAAGAGTTTAATCCCGGTTGGTCACAAGGTAATACGTATAAAAGAAAGATTGAGAAGGTTAAATAAACTAACTCACCCAATGGCCTGGGGCTTGTCTTGCCTCAAGGCTGTAAAAAAATAATATTGCTAATACTGGAGCTTCCTCTTTCGCCTGGATGACTTTAATGGTTGGGAGACTGAGTTAGTTTGTAAGTCGTGTGGTGATATAATCTGTCGGTTAAAAAAATACCCCAAATAAATATAACCTTTTTAAGGGCCTACATTTTTTGTCCTTCAGAAACAATGCACAAGTTTATATAAAACGTATCCCAGTGAGGTTTATCGGTATGGATATAGGATAACCCAGATAATTGGTAGATGCACTAGCAAAAATCAACAGCTCTGTTAGAAATCATGTCTAAATAAATAAATTGGGTAATAAGAAGCGGTGCTAGTAAATACATTAATTATTTAAGGGGAATCGTGCATAGGAACTTATTTTAAAACTTTTCCATCAACAAAACTGATTCTAATTGTGGTTTGATTAAAATATATATATATTTTTAATTTCCTTTAAAAGTTGTTTCAACTGATGAAATTAGATCTATCTAAATTTACAAACCTATTAACTACAAGTATTTGATTTCTTATAGTTGACTTACGACTTGCTATAAATGAACGTGTAAATATTTCAATGCTATCACCTGAATACTTTCTTAACTAATAAATAAATACTACTACACATAAAAATTACATTTTTAAGTAGGAGTGTTTTTTTGTTTTTTTTTATCTTACTGTGCTAAGTTTTAAATGTATTTCAAATTATTGTAGGATTAGCTATGAACTATTATTTGATTTTTTCTTTTAGGAGTCGGCTTTTAAAATTAGCTTGTTGTACATCTCATGGTGTTCATAGTTTTTAAATACCACTTGGCATAATATATTTTTGCTTGAATGTACCGTACCTGACTACAGGAGAGTGAAGAATTATTGAAATATTACTGCTTACGTTGGGCGCTAATTATGATGTTTTGGACGTCTCTCTCCGCGTCGATCGATTAATTATGGATCTGGTTCGTCGCGTTGGGCGTCGATTGAAGTTATACCGTTTAATTAGCTGATAATTGCCCCGTGGTCGAGCACTAATTAAAGCGGTACGGGTTCTTGATGTTGTGAGATAATTGGTATTTATAGCCGTGATCGAGCGCCAATTATGGAGTTAATTGTTGATTGACTATTGTATAATTAATACACACTTATTATGTTGACATGCTTTTATTTCTAAATATCGGTTTATTTCTAGAGAAAATAGATCATGTCGTCGACGAAATATATGCGCGGCCTATAGTATGATCGTAGGGATCGCGGACAGGAGATCAAGTTCCGAGTAGTTCAAGGACTGGACTACCAGTGACTAGTGAGTAGTGAGTAGTGTACTTACATTGCACCATTCTTTGTATATATCCATTACTCATGGAAGCTTCGAGAAGGTTGTGTTATAAAAAATTAAAATACAAGAAAAAAACGTCTCGGTGTCACTAGAAGCTTTGAGAGCCGGAAACTGACTCAAGTTACTTTTTAAAATCTCTATTCGAACTTTCCAGAAGAGGAAGTTATTATTTAAAAATCTTATATTGTCAACTTGACTTTACTAACGTGATGCGCTCTGAGGTCACTTACAGTAGCGTGTACCTTCTTAGAAGAAGAAGTGCTTTAAGCGCCATGTAATAGATTATAATTTAAATGAAATAAGATAAGTTTATAAAATTAGGACGATATTATTGTCAATACTCTCACATATTCTTTAGGGGCAAAACAATAACATTACAAGAGTGAATATAGGGTTATTTTAACTGACAAACATATCTCATTTTTAAACCCACACAAAGAACTTCACCACTGTATCTACAACACTGGAACACTATCGCCAAATAATTGTTTTGCTAAGGTCAGAGGACGTTGAAAGATAATGAAGCTCACCTAGACTTATTCTCGCCATGTTCGTCTAACTTGCTTTCCCGGTGAGGTTGTCAATCAGCATTCGAATCCTCTCCGTACGTACTGAGGCTGTTTTTTCCTAAATGACTACTTACTCTTCCTCCACGTAAATTAGGATACATTTAATCTAAAACTATCCTTCCAACACCATTTAAGTGTGAAACATCGACAGGGCAGTATGATGTGGAGCAAAACTAATATATATATTTATGATAATTGTATTTTTATCTTTCTAATATGCATTTGGGCTAATCGCATGTTTATAAAAATGAGAAAGTAATGATGAAGGTATAATATGGAGGAAGTGTATCCACATTTGCGCACATTCGGGTACAATTCCTCTAATTTGCTTTAATATACATGTAATCATACGGTAAAATAAGAAGGGAGACTTTAATTTGGCAAAATGTGTATAGTTTTATTTTACGCTTGTTAAGACGTTTAAAAATAAGTCTCTTGATCATTGACTATTTTATATAATTATGTATTTGCACTTAACATGGCCGGGCTATTCACATTTAACTAGGTTAATGGATAGGAATGAGGAACAGGGATTTAGAGGGAATATATCCGGATTAGTGTAGAGGGAGAGGGGAAAACCGTTTAGTTAAAACAATTGGCACACACGTCTGGGATTCAAGTCCCGGCCACTCATCACAGATAAATGATAATATACGAGATTGATGTTTAGTCCGCGTGTCCACATAACTTCTAGGCACTATACTACATACATAATTGTTTTATGTCCGTGTGCCATGAGCTTATAGTTTTTTAAATACAGTTTTGTTTATTGAGTGTACTATGTATCATTTATATAATAAGGTATACAATAATAAAACAGTTATGATATAAATTATTTATAATACATATAAATTATTTATATTACATATAATTTATTTTTAAGAAAAGTACCAAAACCCACATCAGTTTAGAGATCTTTAAAATAATTCACACTGATAAATTTTAAATTCTAAGATTAATTTAGTTATCTGAAGTTTTCTCTATTTGTTTGCCAAATTATAACGTTATACCTAATTTCAAAAGTATTTTTAGCGTGTAAATTGTTTAAAAAAAGTGATAACTTACACAAAATGCTACAAAACAATCTATTATTATCATAAAGTGTTGCTACCATATAAAAATGGGTGTGTGTACTTATGTACGCGCGCGAGAAGTTATACTTCTTTGGCATCATTAAAAAATAGTTTTTAATTGCATGCAAATAATTAATTACAATAAAATGATAATATTTAGTATTAATTATGTTAAATAATAATATTTTAATTTATATCAATAAATAATAGTTAGCCTCAATTATATTGGAGCACTTGAAAAAGTCTATAAGCACAATTTTTTTCACTAATATTTACGAATAGTAAATAATATTAATCAAAATATTCAATTTAAATCACTACTGAATATAATTTATTAGCACATATATAATTCGCACTTGTATGAAACTAAAACACGTGTTGTGAATGTAGAAACTAGAAACATGTGGATAAATATTATATATATGAAAACAGTGATCAGAGGCGACGAGCGTACCAACATGCGCGACTAACAGAGGTTCTATTTCTATTTTGTTGGTAGCTTTTTTTTTTCGAGACTTAATGAGCGGTTTAGCTTCAACCTGTTACTTTTGTGTTACAGTGATGCGCGCGCATCTTAAAATTTCACTCTCATCATTTTTTCATAACGCGCTTAAAGAAGTATAACTTCAAAAACATGACTTTATTAGATGGAAGAAGGCTTGATCTAAGTTTCTAACCTTTTGCTTTAATCACAGAAGTACAAATTTTCACGTAAATAATCGTTGAGTTTTTTCCAAACCCTAAGCTAAAAATTTAAACTTTTTAACTCGTCAGAAACCTGTTTATAGTATTTGGCAACATTTTATTGAAAAGAAGACTAAAAAAAATTATTAAACAACGTCTTAGATAAAGCGGGATTTCTAAAAACGTCCGGAAGCCTCTACTACCATGTAGCCCTCATAAGTACAGACTTGCTATGGTGCGTCACAGTCACACATTAGTAATAAAAGCCAAGAATGGCTTCCCTAGTTTCATAACAATAAAAAATAGTATTGAGTTTTCAAACAAATTCAATTTAACATCAGAGGCGAAGGTACGTTTTTGTCTGAGAGGAAGGGGAAGGGCGGGAGCGCTGAAAAGGTAGCCTACGAGTAGGCACGGTTGACGAAACATTTGTTTAGCACCACGTCTTACTAACCATTCGGATTATACGCCTATGTACTAATTATAGGGTGAACTGGTGGTCTAGGGGTAAGGTGTCGGACTTATATGCTGGGGGTCCGGGGTTCAATCCTCGGTCCCGGCACAGATTTATCTGATTACCAAACCCTTCCTTCACCTCTGACAAGACGTGTATAATGCCAGGCCTCCACCGTGGTTCGGATCTCACGTTAAACTGTAGGTCCTCCATTTCATCTCACAATCACCCTACCATTACATATTAGGGTAAGTGCTTATAAACCGAACGGGTAGTAAGACGCAGTTATAATAATAATAATAATAATAATTATACTAATGGTTTAGGTATTAGAAAGGTTTAGTTGAGAGTAAGTGTACCCGCCTTTGCGTGGAAGGAGAGTGGAAAACTATTTTAGGAAAAAATATTCTTAGTGCACCCTACCGGGATTGAACACCAATCTCCCCGTCTCCAGCAGTCTAGGCTCACACGAAATTAGCGCGTTAGACCACGCGGTCACCGAAGTGGGTTTGATGAAACTGTTAGGATGTTTGGCACCACTTTAAGAAAGAGTGTTTTGACCGATTTTTAACCATTTTGTGTCCATATAAACTATTTCGAGATTGTTTTAATGGTTATTAGTGATATTTTCTCATTTAAGAAATAGATTTATACCTTCTTATATAAATAGAAAGAATCGTAATCACGAATTTTTTTGACACGAGATTGGATTGTATCGTTAGGTTTTATGTGTTTCTGAACCCAAAAAAGTGGATTTTTCAATTCTGTCTGTCCCCATCCCATGTCTGTTTGTATTTCTGTCTGTCCGTCCCCTGGACACAGAGGTGAAACTGTTTCAAGGATTTAGTTCAAACTTGAAATCTAGATATAATAGGGCAATACTTCTAGAAATTATTTTTATTTTGACCCTAGCCTTAATAATTAAGGGTTGTTTACTGAAGAATAATTTTTCAATTACACATTTTTCAAAAATAGATATAACGATTTTGTTTAAAATCAATGTTTAAGGAGTGTTTGGCATAAAAAATGAGACTGTAAGCTTATATGTAGTGTTTTTTAGGGGGGGGGGAATTAATCTAAGAATAGCTTATTTTTGACTTTTTTAAAATTTGGATATTTAAAAAAAATGGCCCTAATGATTTGTTTCAAAATGGGTATCAATTAAGTTTTTTACATTATAAATTATTAGTTGTATTTTGTTTACTAAAAAACCTTTAATAATAGTTTTTTGACGACTGCTATATTAATTTGTTTTAATCTATTTTGAAAATAGCTCTAACAATTTGGTTTAAAATTGTTATTTGTAGAATATTTTACGTGATAGTAAATAATGTTTATTGGTTTTCCTAAAATAAATTAACTTAATTTAAGTGTTTAACTTATTACAAATTTAAAAAAAATTGAAATATTTCGAATGGCCTTAAAGATTGAAATGGGTATCTAGGAATAATTTTTTATGATTATAAGAATTTATTTTTATTTTTACAGATATAGATAATTTAAGGCTAATTTACAAATAGCTTTTCTTTGAATTATTTTTCACCCCAAGCTTTAATACACCCTATCACCTATCTTAAATTTGATAAAACAAGTTTGAAAAAGGAATGTTTTTGCCATCCCAAATTGACCGGGGTGCGGCCGAAGGAAGTGCAAATAGTTTTACAGTTTTTATAGAATTGAAATTTTTAGGCCAAAATAAATCAAATATTTCTCTAATAGCAACATAGAATATAGTTTTCTGAACATGCTAATATCAAAAGATCTTGAATATATGTCAAAGGTGTCCTGGAATTTTGTCAAAACCTTTTCTCTTTATTTAAAAAGTTTTGACAAAATTCCAGGACACCCTTGAGATATATTCAAGATATGTTGATATTAGCATATGCAGAAAACTAAACTCTTTGTTGCTACTGGAGAAATATTTGATTTATTTTGGCTTAAAAAATGTAATGCTATAAAAACTCTAAAAATATTCGCGCTCCCTTCTGCCGCACATTAACAGGATATTTTCTCTGACCACGACAAAGAACTCTGAGTTTAATTTAGGCCCGTACACTAATTAATGTAATTAATTTGTCAGGCACCAGGGAGGTGGATAACTAAGTTTCGTATGTGTTTTCTCCTGCAGTTGAAATGGCGTCAAAACAGGTCATCTGCTGGAGGTGACGAAACCAACACGAATTGGGTTTCCTCTGGTGGCTGTAGAATCTTGTTATGGACCTTGTGAGCTGCGTCTGGTAAGGAGCTGTTTCTTCCTTAGGGAATTAATATGGTTAGTCAGAGTGAGAGGGTTGATAAAAGTGAGAGTAGAGAGGACGCTCTCTGCCTTGGAGGGAATAAGAAGACAAGGTAATGGCGGTAGGGGAGAAGGAGCGGGGAAAAAGTTTGCTGACAACGATCCAAGGAAAAGATAAAAGGTGTGTGTGGGATGGAACAATCAGGATTGTTGACACCAATCTGGAGTGGAAGGAGAATGTTGGTTACAACGTCCATAGAAAGGGATTATCATTTACTACTTTCCTGAAGGTGTTACTCCTTACAATTTGCCTGAAAGGTGTTACTCCTTACAATTTGCCTGAAAGGTGTTACTCCTTACAATTTGCCTGAAAGGTGTTACTCCTTACAATTTGCCTGAAAGGTGTTACTCCTTACAATTTGCCTGAAAGGTGTTACTCCTTACAATTTGCCTGAAAGGAGTTACTCCTTACAACTTGCCTGAATGTGTTACTCCTTACAATTTGCCTGAAAGGTGTTACTCCCTACAATTTGCCTGAATGTGTTACTCCTTACAATTTGCCTGAAAGGTGTTAGTCCTTACAATTTGCCTGAAAGGTGTTACTCCCTACAATTTGCCTGAATGTGTTACTCCTTACAATTTGCCTGAATGTGTTACTCCTTACAATTTGCCTGAATGTGTTACTCCTTATAATTTACCTGAAGGGGATATTATTTACAATGACACTATTAGTGGCTGTTTCTTACAACCCCCGTGGAGAGGGTTATTATTTACAATATCTGTGGAGTGTAAGGGATTATATTTTTAACGTTCCTGACATAAGTGAAGAGAGTGGGGAAGATGGATCATAAATAAAATATTGACTAAACGTCCCTGGAAGAAGGGAAGAGAGTGGGGAATATGGGCCATAATTAAAATGTTGATTAAACATCCCTAGAAGAAGTGAAGAGAGTGGGGAATATGGGCTATAATTAAAATGTTGATTAAACATCCCTAGAAGAAGTGAAGAGAGGGGGTAATATGGATCATAATTAAAATGTTGATTAAACATCCCTAGAAGAAGTGAAGAGAGTGGGGAATATGGGCCATAATTAAAATGTTGATTAAATATCCCTGGAAGAAGTGAAGAGAGTGGGGAATATGGGTCATAATTAAAATGTTGATTAAATATCCCTAGAAGAAGTGAAGAGAGTGGGGAATATGGGCCATAATTAAAATATTGACTAAACATCCCTGGAAGAAGTGAAGAGAGTGGGAAATATGGGCCATAATTAAAATGTTGATTAAATATCCCTGGAAGAAGTGAAGAGAGGGGGTAATATGGATAATAATTAAAATGTTGATTAAACATCCCTAGAAGAAGTGAAGATAGTGGGGAATATGGGCCATAATTAAAATATTGATTAAACATCCCTGGAAGAAGTGAAGAGAGGGGGTAATATGGATCATAATTAAAATGTTGATTAAACATCCCTAGAAGAAGTGAAGAGAGTGGGGAATATGGATCATAATTAAAATATTGATTAAACATCCCTGGAAGAAGTGAAGAGAGTGGGGAATATGGGCCATAATTAAAATATTGATTAAACATCCCTGGAAGAAGTGAAGAGAGTGGGGAATATGGGCCATAATTAAAATGTTGATTAAACATCCCTGGAAGAAGTGAAGAGAGTAGGGAATATGGGTCCTAATTAAAATGTTGATTAAACTTATATGAAAGAAGAAGTAGGAGTGAATATTGGGAGATCGAACTTATTAATGAAGAGGGTTAAGATTCAGGTTTCAGGACCTGAAAATAAAGAAGAGGGGATTGAACAAGAGCACCGGTCCTGAAGTATGGAGAGTAATAAAGTAGAATGAGAATGTTCACTAACAACTGCCCCGAGCGCAGATAAAATGGAAGTATAGGTTATAGCGGTCAGGATCGTTAGTACCAGCCCTGAAGGGGGTAAAACGAGAAGATAGTAAGTCAATACTGGCGGTGCGATACGGGGTGGTTATTATAAACCTGAGAGTGAAAATGTACAATTTTGTAGACTGATTGAACCGTTCAATCCATGGACATAAGAATATCAGGGCAAGACAGGAAACTCTATTTTATTGCGCTTTGGGATAGTGTAATTCAATGGTGGCGGAAATGATGATATGGGAATGGGGTGTTCTCCCCCTGGAAAAAAGTTTTCCCCCTCTCTCTCTTGGAATATATTTATTTGCCCACCTTTAGATTTATTTCACTCCCCTTTAATATTCTCGAATACGAAGCTTAAGGTGACCTAGCGGCAAACTCCTTAGTAGCTTCCAGAGGCATACAATTTTCAAAATAAATATTGATAAGTGACCACTCCATATATTTTCTAGAGGTATATGATTTTAAAAAAATATTTAGTTGAGGACCACATTAAATAGCTTCTAGAAGCATATTTTAAAAATTTGTTTCTAAGGATCACTCTAAATAGCTCATGGACCACCTAATTTTATAAAAATGTTCAGGCGATGAACTCTCCAAACAGATTTTAAAGGCAAACATTTAACAAAATTGCGTATCCAGTTTCCAGAAATTTCCTGGAAAAGGACTATTAAAAAATAACTTCTAGAGGCACCTAAATATAAAATATTTTCCAGAAGAAGACCAAAAAGTAGAGACGTGCCTTGAGATATGAAAAATATAAATTCGCATAATCGATTGCTTAAGGTAAAGAGCTCCATGAAATTGTTTAAAGTTTTTTTTCTTTCAAAATTATGATACATTATTTTGACATTGAAGAATCTGAATTCAAAATCTAATAATATTCATAAAAACAAACAATGGAAACGTATAGAGTGGAAATTACTATCTCCTTTTCATCTTTTTAATGTTTAATGTGTTTTTTTGTAATATAAATGGTTAAATTCAACGTAAGATTCCCTTCACAAGTATATGGTATTTGCCTGAGACCTTTCCCGCTTAGTTTTTTTTTTAAACAATCTACTTGAGTTCACGTTTCCTTGACGACAACTGATTTGAACTCTTCTAATTTGCTTCTTATGTTCGCCCACGCAGGACCTTTGCTAGTTCCGCTACATCCCCCCCCCCCGCCCACCACTTTCTTTTGATCGCTCACGTACGACAGTACCTAACCAGAAACATCACAGGCAAAAGGATTCATATCAAATTAACAGTTAATTTTTAATTCTTACAAACTTTGTTATTCAATTTAACGTAACTAAAATTTAATTGTGATTTAAATTAATCGGACCCACCTCGGTAGCATAGTTGGCTAACGCTCTAGTTTCGTGTTTAACCAGACTTCCAATGATGGGGAGATAGAGGTTAGAGTGTCAGTCGGGTGAACTGGGATGGTTTTTCCTAAATGGGTTTCCACCTTCCTTCCATGAAAATGCGGGTTAATTTCCTCTAAATTCAACCTTCCCAGTTACTAATTCATCAACGTAATTAATATTTAAGTGAGAATTAGAATGATAGTGAGAGAAAGAGAGTGGGAAGCCATTTAGGAAAACCACCCTCAGTGCACCCCAGGCTTGATCAAACCCCGATCTCTTTGGTAGTCTAGTATAACACAAGAGTAGCGCGTTATATCAAGCGTCCACCAAAGCGGGTTATACGTGTATTAATTACGCGAATAGAATAGGGATAAGTAAGGTGTTATTATAGAGGAAGTGTACCTGTATTTTCGGGAAGTGAGAGAGTGGGAATACCTACAGTAAGAAGCACCCTCAGTACACCAGACCGGTGTTTTTAACTTCAACTTCCTCGTCGTCAGCAGTCCAGTATATTTATTGTGAGAGGGACAAACTTAAGAGTTTGACTATTGAAGTTGATATTTCCATAGTAAATAGTTCAAGAAGTTGGCGCTATATATGTTTTATAATGTTTGTAAAACAAGCGACCACTCTAGAGCTCACAAATGTAAACGTATCCCGCGCAAGCGTCGCGTGGCCTCTATAGCGCCCCGTCCCTCGAGAGTAGAGGCTGGAACAGAGAGAATGCTCGCTAACAACCAGCCAGGGAGAAGGGTGAAATGTGAAGCGCTTGATTGAGAGTGCTATTTGGAAGCGTCTGGCATTCTTAAGTAGTGGAATGGGGTTAGAGGGAGAAGAATGAAAATAATGCGTTATATTTGAGAGATGTAGCTGCACAACAAATTTACACCAATTTAAAATAAATATTTAAAGGGAGCCACAAAGAGAGGTTGAGATATAAAACAGGTCTTGGTATTAAAACTACAGGACTATGATATTGTTTCCAATATGTTTACCTTCTAATTTAGATAAATTATTCAAATTGTGAACATTTTGGACCTCGATAATATGATCAAATCTTGACAATTATGTGCTCCGTCTGTCTGTATCTATGTTTGTCCATGGGGCTACAACCGAGACGGATTTAAATATTTTGAAAACTTGAGAAGATATGTGGCCACAACTCAGGGCATATTTTTCTTTTTTTTCTCGCCTTCAATTTAAGGTTAAGCTCACTGATAACTTATTTTTTTTAAATTGTTACAAACTTTTATTGATCGAGCGTAATAAGTTTATATTTGAACTTCACCATTTTTCATTTTATCTACTTGTCTGAGTGTTTGGTAATCGGTAACTGTCGAATGCGTGAACAAATTTTTAACGAAATTTGACAAAAAATTCTTTGAACCTAGGCCTAATAACTTATTTACATTTACATGACAACTGTAATGACGTTTGATGGATTTTTGTTCAAACATACTATTTAGTTGTTATATGACTGTAACTGAAAATGTTTTATTTTTATTTCATCTTTACTTCACCTTTAACCTCTATTTCACCTTCACCCTTAAATTAATGATTGTGTACTAATGAGTGATTTTTGAAAATTACAAATTTTTTGAAAATGTTTAGAACTATTTGATTAAAAAATTGAATATCTATGGGGCATTCGATCTGAAAAACAAACCTGACCACTATTTGTTAGAGAAAAACTCGTTTAGGGGTAGTTTAGTAATGAATTAGCAATGCATCACTTTTGAAAAGTTGAAATATTAAAAAAATTGTTCAGACAATTTTGTTTGAAATGTACATTTTGGGAGTGACTAACATGACAAATAAAAATGCATACTTGTTTTTCAAGTGAAATTCGTTTACTGATAGCTATTTTTTTATTTGAAATACTCTTAAAATGGCTCTAACGAGTTGGCTCACATTGGGTATCGAGTAAGTATTTTACATTTAACAATAAATAATTTTATTAAATTATTTTGTTAAAACATTAAATTACGTAACTGTAGTTAACTGATGACAAATTTTTATAAATTTGAAATGTTTTGAAAGTAGCTCCAACGATTTTGTTAAATTTGGTGTATAGGAAATATTTGAGTGATAAGTACTTTATTTTCTCTCCAAAATACATTAGTTTGAGTAATTTTAGAAAATTTTATATTTTTGACTTTAGTTTTTAAATTTTGTTCAAAGTGGGTAAAATAATTTTTTTTATGCTAAATTAGAATTTATTTTTATTTTTACAAATAAAAATATTTTGAGGGTAGTTAACTAGTAACGGATTTTTGAAAATTTGAGTTTAAAAACAATTGTATGAACAATTTTGTTTGAAATTGATATCTGAAGAGCGTTTATTGTTATCAACAACAACCCCCGTCTTGGACGTGTAGTTAGCTAACGTGGTGTTAAATTATTAATTAATTATTAATAATATGATATGTTTGTCTTTGCTGAGTAAAAGGTAGTTTACTCGCAAAATATTTTCGAAAAGTTTATTCCAAAATATATTATTAGAAAGTTTGTATGATTGTGTAATGCCATTTATTTACTAATTAGCAGTTTAACCCGTTCTTCACACGTGTAAGCAGAAATAAAACTATTTCAAATTAGAACGTTCAACATACGGCTGCCCACTTTTTGATAGTTCCTCATTATAAAATCTTGAGCTTGCTGTGGACATACAATACCAATCATGGTAAATGATAAACTAAAATAAATTAAATATTTGTGTCAAAATACTTTCTTGTCCACAAACTGAGTACACGAACAAAACAAAATCCATTATCAAGGTAATCTTTATCTAAGCACGATCATAAAATAAGATAAACTAACTTATAGACATTGTTACAGAAATATGTTAGAAAAAAGTTCAACAAAGAGCATAAATAATATACTCTGTTACAGGAACATATGGAATACTAATCATGTTTTTTTTTTAAAGATCCTCAAGGTTTACTGAACTATTTTGTCAGAATTGGTTTATTTTAATTGCTATGTCTCTGTTAAATGCGCACTAATTTATCCTTCAAATTTTAGCTTTTTTTTCGCGACGCTAGTAGATTTTTTGTATTTATTCTTTCTGCCTGTACAAAATTTAAATTTTCTATCATACTGAGAAGTTTTTGCCTTCACTTAGTCATTTTCTGCCACCTATTTTTAAATTTTAAACTTTTCAGATTTTATGATTATTGCGGGGTTGTCCTTTTACAAAATTAGTAAATTAAAATTTTCTTCCATGCCATAAACAAGATATTATAATAATTCTGGAAATATTTTAAGCTACTGCCTGCCACCCCACCCTTTTTTCTTCCCCACATCCCTATTTAGAAATTTTAAGGTTTCGTTTGACTATCTCATGTGGTTTTACGTGCTTGCCAAGTTTCAATTTCAAACAACACAGAAAAGTAGTGTTTTATATTAGTTGTTTCAATTTAGTGCTGTTCCATTTCCCGGGTTTCAATTTTTAAATTTGGTATTTTCAGACGTAATTCGGCTCTCAGGGAAGGTTTATTGACCAACACATGATGAACTTATATTTTAAATCACACCTAAAAGTGATTTTTATAAGTTCAAAGAAACCTTAGGGGGAGCCTCCTTACCCATTTACTGCTTATTTATTTTGAAATTTAAGAGTCAGACCTTAATAGTTGTTTGGGTTGGTTATCATACCCACTTGACCAATTTCAATCTTCTACCACACTGAAAAGTAATCTACTTCCTTAAATTTGGGAATTTTGAAACCCTCCATTTCACCATCTCCCTTTCTAAATAGGGAATATTTAAAGCTTATTTTGTTATTGGAGTAATCTTTCCTAATTCCGGGTAAATTTCCATGTTCTGACTCACATTAAAGGTTTTTTTTACCCCCTCCTCCCCTGTTTTTCTATTAAAAATATTTAGTTTTTATGGTTATTTATCGTGGTCTTTAAATCGTTTTGACAAATTTCAGTTTCATATCTTGCAGAAAAGTAGTTGTTTCTTTTAGTTTTATAAATTGTAGCCCCCCCCCCATTTAAAAAAAATCCTAACCATAAATTTCAAAATTTAAGAAGAATATAATTATCTGGAGCTGTCCTACCTAACTCCCAAATTTACATTTTCTATCACACCTAAAAGTGTTTTTTTTCTTTCTATAACCCCCCCCTTTCCCTTATTTCCCAAATTCCCAATTAAAATTTAACATTTTCGGATCTTGATATTTATCTGAAGTGGTATTTTTACCTGCCTGCCAAATTTAATATTTCCACCACTTTAGAAAGTAGTTGTTTACTATTAGTTTTTGAAATTTTTAACCGCCCAAGCCATTTTCTCCAATTAACTATTATAAATATCTTATTCTATGATTTATTTGGTTATCTGAAGTTTTCTGCCAAATTTTAATTTTATACCTCGTATAAATAGTTTCTTCTGGTTATAGGCCTCACATTTCCTGAAGTACCATTTTGGAATGTTTTAATTTTAGATTTTTCTGTTTATATGGGGCATTCCTGCAACCTTCCTGCCAAGCAATATGTCACGTTTTGGGGAAATACGGGGATGAGTGAGTCAAGGAGCGGGTTTTTATATTTTATATAATATGTATATATTTGATGAGTTTGGAAAAACCCCAAACTAACATCCTCATGTTCCAAATTATATGAAAGTAAAAAGGGGGATAAAACATATTTTTGTTCTACCATCTTTGACTTAATTGTAGTCGGGGACTATAATTGTAACTGGGATAAAGGTAAAGTTGTTTATAGTAGATTGGGTCCTAATAAAATCCGGTCTGACCTAATTGTATCCGGGACTTAGGTTATCATACTCAGCAATTCTCCTAGTACCACCCTCCCCTCGTCCCGTTTTTAACTCACTTGATTTCATTAGGGACCGAGTTTCCTAGTAATTCCCGCACTATATTTCGTGGAAGGATCATTTCACCCAACTTGTATTTATTTCGATTTTAAATTAACTAGTTTTTTTTAACTGGAGCTCCAAAAGTATCTGGGAGCATCAATTGTTGTAGCTGAGTTGAAGATTAAATTTGTTGATAGTAACTACAATGTAAAATTCCGATATGTTAAATTCAAGGTTTGAATAAAAACCATAGAAACATTTCAACGTTGAGCTATCCTTGATAGCCTGATACTTCAAAAGTTACAGTAATAGTGAAAGAAAATAATCCAAATTTAAGAGGCCCGTTCTGCGCAGATTTCCTCCTTACACACATACTCGTATACACACCTTTACAAGCACGCACACTTACACACGCACATATAAATACATACATGTACGCACGCACACACACACACACACACACACACACACACAAATAAATACATACACAAACATGCATGAACAAGTACACAACTCACAAAACTCACACCAGCTCGCGACTCCATTCTATTATTGAGTTTGCAAATAACTTCCTACACCTCCAAATAGATTTAGGGGTGGGACAGGGGGTTAATCTAAGGAAGCGGAGCATTTTGGTACTCGCAACAATGTGGGGGAGACGAATAAACATTGTAGCTCCAGTTTACCAACAGAAAACCAACAAGCGTCGTAGACTAGTTGAGGTGCCCGAAGGTTCAAACTGTCACCGCATGGTGGCAGGCACCACCATGACGCCAAGATGGCCGCCTAGAGCAAGGTAAACGAGACAACCACGCAGGGTGAAAAATACGTTAAGCTGCGAGTGAAGTCCACATTTTGTGCAAGTTTGGGGCGTTAAAGGCGCATCAAATCAAAAGGGAGATAATACTCGAGTTCTTAGACGAAACTATATTTCACATAGTGCAAGTTTCTTCCTCCGAAGAATAACGGGGTAAGTTTATATATACATATATATATTTCGTTTAGAGGAAGCGTTTTGTTACCCTGTGCGGTCGGCAGGGGCGTCGTGACGGATCAATACAGCTAGGGGGCTCAGGAGGGAAAGGAACCAACGTTTGTAAACTAACTGTACTATACATCGAAGGTGCTTATGTCAATAAAAAAATTAACATTCATTTAAATATAATCCATATATTTGCTTCTGTAAGAAAATTCAAGCACCGCCATTATTAGTGATAGATAGATAAATGCCAAAATATCCTATGATTAATATTAAGAATAATGTTACTTGTTTATTTACACATATATTAATTATCATGGATAATAAATAGGTATATTTCTGTGGTTTGATACGTTGAAGCTCTCTGGTTACATTCATGATTGGGTGAGATTATATTTAGGTTCAAAACACTGTTCATTGACAAGGTATTAATGTGTATTGCATCTAGTATTATGTATGTAAAGTGTTTAGCATATTAACACAATTTTTAAAACCATAGAACAAATAGCAACTGGTTTTAAAACATTTTCTAGTCTAGTTATACGATTAATCTTTTGTTATTAAACTATTATTAATAAGATTTTTGGTTTTGTTAAATTTCTTATCCTACATTTATGTTGTAGTTGTGTGAAATCAAACAATTACATTATTTTCTTAATAAAGAAAATATAATAGAAACAATAGCTCAAAATGTTGATTTGGATTCTAATTGGTTAATTCTTTTGTAATATTTACATTGAAAGCTTCTATGCAATGAAACTCTAGATAACTTAATTTTTCTCCATCGCTGGTCCATACCGTTGGCCTGTCTCCATAGTAAAGTGTTTAGTGATCAAACCCAAATCTATGGCAACCTTAGCTAGATTCAAAAGGATGTTTACGAATACATATTTTTTTTACACATGTGTTTGTCCAGCTATCCATCTGGTAGGCACTATAGGACTGGGTGTGTAGTAGTATGCGTACCATTCTAAGCTGGTTTATTATTCACCGTTTTAGAAAGTAAGCCTTACTAATATAAAAAAAAAAGGTTTAGCTATTAAATTGTGATGATGTATTTTAAGTCGTGTAAAATACTATAAAATCCTGAATAGCTTCATTAAACGATGTTTTCACAGTAAAAATCAGGTTTCAAAGTTCCATTTAATGTATTATTGGCGCTTTAAATCTAAAAAATAGATTATGGGCTTAAGGCGTGTTCAGAACCCATTTCTACTACATTATTATGTAATATTTTATTAGACGAGGTTTGATATAGTAAGCTAGAAACACAAACATAGATTTTTTTATTGTTTTCTAAAAAAAGTAAACTATTTTAAAAGGCGTAACTTATTTCTCTGGTTTGATACGTTTAAGCTCTCTGGTTACATTCATGATTGGGTGAGATTAATGTCTGACCGAATCTTAGTTGCCTAGTAATCCAACTTAAATGAAAATACCAATGTATCGTAAATAAAAATACCGTAATGGATACATATTTATAAAAAAGCATACATTGTGTTACTATTTATCCAATTCTAAAGAAGAATAAACTATTATGTTATACAAATGAATGAAACAAAAAAAAATACAAAATCGCCAAGCAGAAAGGTGAAAATAAAAAGTAATAATTTTTAGACGCGAGTAAATGTGAGTAATCATTGCGTGCGTGGTGGTTTATGCGCGTGAGGGAGTGCGCAGTGGCGTGTTGCCCTTGTTGTGCACGAGATTTAGTTCAACAATAGCAATAGTAATTCTTAGCTTTCCCATTCGAAAAAAACAACACAATTAGTACACTCAGTTTACAACTAAAAGTTTACACTATGGACTTATCTTATAAAGCTACTCTAGCCGCGCAGATAGTCCCTCCATTGTGTGAGCTGTTCATTACAGAGCTATTAATAATATTATAATAATAATATTTAGCACCACGTCTTACTACCCGTTCGGGTTATACGCTTTAATTACTAATTACGTTAATGGATTTAGGAATGGGTAAGGTTGAATTAGAGGAAATGAACCCGCATTTGCGTGGAGGGAGAGTGGAAAACCATTTAGGGAAAACCATTTAGGAAAAACCACCCCCAGTTCACCCGACCGAGATTCGAACCTCGATCTCCCCGTCCTCAGCAGTCGAGCTCAACACGACAAGCGCGTTAGCCAACTACGCCACCGAGGCGGGTCACAGAGCTATTAATGTGTCTAAAAGGCAACTCAAATTAATGAATAATAATTCAAATACACTAATCAATCGACCAGAAATGTATTTTTTCCAGATTAATAATAATTATCCTAGTTTGTGTTGGCACTGCTTGGAATCGAATAGGCCTCTTAAAGTGAGGAATGGACCATTGAGTGGATTTCAGTGGGAAGCAGGTTTTTATTTTAGCCCCACGTATTACTACCCATTCAGGTTATAAGCCTATATATTAGTTACACTAATGTGTTATGGATTAGGAAGTTTTAATATAGAGGAAGTGTTCCCGCATTTGCGTGAAGTGAGAGTCAAACCCGTTGAGGGGAAAACCACCTTCAGTACACCCAACCGAGATCTAAACCTGATCTCCGCATCTTCGGAAGTCTAGTCTATTGTGTGTTTAGCACCTTAGACCACCGGGGCGGGTGAATCAGGTGTTAATACAGAAACAATGCTCAACTGGTTTTCAACAATACACGCAACATTGGAACCGTAATTAAAGGAGAAAAATCAAAACAATGAAATCAGAACAATATTATGATTTTGGTAGGAAGAACAGTAGAAGTTTATTACTAAAACCATTTTAATATATTCGTACGTAAATTCATGTTAACCGCAACTGTCACATTTGATAGTTATTATTAATACCTATTAAATAACACTAATAATATAGTAAAATAAGATCATTGTTGACCATTGTTTGGTTTTTTTACTGCCCTTCCAACTAAAATCAAAGTATACATCCCAATTTTTATAGAAAGAATATAAAAAATCTCCATGGCATCAGCCCACAAGCGAGCTATACCAACCGAGCGGCCACAGCACGTTGGAGAATATAGTGTCAACATTTGCAGATATAGGGTGTCATGTGGTCAGCACAGTTAACCGTCTGACCGTTAATCTCAGGTTTATAGACCGGAGCCACTACTACTTGATTTAAGTAGCTCCTCATTTATACTCACGATACTGAGTTGACCCCAGATTTGGAACACGTGGGATTGAACCCGGGACCGCTGTACCTGTAGCCAGAAACTCCGACCTCCAGGTGGTCAGGGTCTTATCAAATATAAACATAATTCTATCTGCCAACATTGATAACATTTTACAATATCGTTAGTGGTGAATTTAGAGGAAGATTATTATTATTATTAGCACAGCATCTTACTACCCATTCGGGTTATACGCACTCACGCTAATGTGTAATAGTAGGGTGATTGTGAGATGAAATGGAGGACATAAAGTTTAACGTGAGATCCGAACCACGGTGGATGCTGTACATTCCCCACATTCACAAGTTGTGATTAATACACGTCTTGTCAGAGGTGAAGGAAGGGTTTTGCAATCAGATAAATCTGTGACTAGACCGAGGATTGAGCCCTGGACCCCCAGTACAGAAGTCTGATACCTTACCCCTAAACCACCAGGTCACCTATATTTTAAAGGAATTTATAATATATACCAATAGTGAAAACTGCAAATCAAATGACTTGACGTCTGAATAAGTGGCAATAGATCTAATAGCTTTTTTGTTAGGAGGCCCTTCCTGTGAATATTAGAGAGTATGTTTTAAAAGCACTCTATGTCACATAATCGTTACCCTGATGTAGCCGTTAGTGATTGAACTCCAGCCATCTGTCAGGCACACTATCCGTGCATCAAGCTATCATGTCTTAGTTAAATGACGTCAGTCAGTAGCTCGTTTACTGAACGTCTGTGTTGTGAGTATCTTAGTTAATGCGATGGGCGTGGCCAATACACACTAAACCAATTTCCCTTGATTAAATAAAGCAGTTGGTGTGAGTATATGATAGCCCTACGTTTGACTAAAGTCAATCATTTTAACAATTGAAATCAAAAGAAGTTTCCTTTTAACTTAAAAATGTTCTCTCTTTATTTTGTTCTAATTAGATGGGAATAAAGAGATAGAAGTAGTAAAACCCGATGTCTAAATTCACTTAGCAATTAGGGTGTGGCAGGTGGGCTGTGAGGAAAAACGGGAAACGTTTAAACGGTGACTTTACAAAGACTTGTTGAGAGCAAGGGATGAGTCGGTTGGAAGAGGAAGGTTGAAGAAATTATGGGAAAAATAGAAGAAAAATTAGTGTCAATCTACGTCGTTGTTAGTGGAAGTCAAAAATTGGGTACGTCTTTATCATAACACGGTGTTAAGATGTCGAAATAACATTTAAATTATTATTATTATTATTATTATTGGTGAAATTGGGGTCAAAAGGTCACGAATTATTTGATTGACTGATTCACCGAATATGTTTTTATTATCTTAATATTATTTGACAATAAAAAGTCTGACACCTTAGCTCAGTCAGTAACGTGTCTATCTATTGACCTAAGGATGTTGGGTTCGATTCCTGACAGGGCTGAAAAATATATTATTGGTGAAATGTGGATTCCTCTTTTTCAGTAATGAATTAACTGCCGAGAGGATAGATGTTGTGTCTGTTCTAAGTTTAAGTTAGTTTATAAATTGTACGCTGATATAATAAGTTGGTTCAAAGAGGTTAAATACCTCTAATAAATGGAAATAAATCATCGAGTACAAAAATAGTGGTATCGAAAGGAAAATATTGACATTAGTATAGTATCTCTCATATATGATAGTTACTATAATCTGATAGGGATGAAGGAGGAAGCATTTTAGAGTTAATCCCGTATTTGCGTGCAAGAAGAATGAAAAACCATTTAGTAAAAAAAAAAAAAACTCTCATTAGACATGATCAGGATTCGAACCCAATCTATCCATTTTCCACAGAATAATCTAACACGAAAGTAACGCTTTAATCTATTCGGCCACTGAAGTGTACTATAGTATAAACTGCTTAGTGCATTTTAAGGTATACAAGGTGTGCAAATACATTAATCCAAATATTAGGCCACATACACTGAAACACTTAAAAGATTTTAGGCGCTATTTGGAATCGAATCTGGAGATCCTAGATATGTAGTCTATATTCCCAACCTTTCGATCACTCGGTTATTTAGGCTAAGTATAAATGTAGGCAATACTAGAATAGCAATGGCTTTTAAATGGTTGTGAAATATAAGACTCTTCATATTAGGACATGAGGCCCTTTTTCAACAATCCTAGGCAAGCTTTTCATTGATAAAGAGACTAACAGGAATGTAACAGAAGAATGGTTGTCACTTGAATAGTAGAAATCACGAAGGGAAACGCCCGACGCTAATCTCTACCGTTAAATTAAGACTTTACAACACGCCACAATCCGATTACTTTCCTCTAAAGACACTACCGTTTGAGGACATGAATTCATTTTAATGGTGATATCATCATAAGTTTATTTCTTGAAGTAAATGACCTGACAAAAGTGATAGAGAATAAAAACACGTGGCACAGACATTTACTTGACATAGAACTGAACTCGAATAAGAATGAACAGCTTCACTCAGTCATTAGATTAAAAACGTTATTATTTTTATTGTTTGAATTCAACGTGTGCCTTATAAATACAAGGACATTCCTCACTCTTTTAATAAATGTATTCCCTCCTCAAATCAAGTAATCTTCTACCCTCTTTAGTTACTTCAATCCTCTTCCCCTTTAGGCAATTAATATCCCTCTCCTTTATGCAATTAATACTCTTTAAATTAGGCAATTAATTTGCTACCTCACTTAGATACTTGATCCTATTTCTCTTTAGGCCTTTCTTCCCTCCCCATTTAGACACTATATCCCCCCACATTTAGGTACTTCACCCTCCCTTCCCCATTTAGGCACTTTACCCCCTCTTTTAGGCACATAGTTTCTCCTCCATTTAGGTGCTTGATCATCTCCCCATTTAGGCACTTAATCCCCTCCCACTTGAAGTAATTAATACCTTAATTAGGCACTTAATTTCCCCTTGAGGCCCTGCATACCTTCCCCTTTAAACCTTTAATCCCCTTTTCACTTGTTTAAAAATGGAGATATCAAAACTCGTAATATATATGAAACGAAATAATATACACTAGCAAAACTGAACAAAAATTGCACTATATTCACGTAAAACTTTTTTGGCTCCCGGTTTTAAATTTTATAATTTTATTTTTGAAGAATTAAAGTCCTCATTTGTATATTCGGGCCAATACAAAAGTATTGAAATTGGGTCCACAAGGGTCAACACTTATATTAAAATGTCGACTTCCACTAAATAATAATAATAATAATAATAATAATAATATTTAGCACCGCGTCTTACTACCCGTTCGGGTTATACGCTCTAAGTACTAATTACGCTAATGGATTAGGAATTGGGAAGGTTGAATTAGAGGAAGTGAACCCGCATTTGCGTGGAGGAAGTGGAAAACCATTTAGGAAAAACCACCCCCAGTTCACCCGACCGAGATTCGAACCTCGATCTCCCCGTCCTCGGCGGTCGAGCTCAACACGACTAGCGCGTTAGCCAACTACGCCACCGAGGCGGGTTACTTCCGCTAAAGCTTTCGATATTTTACAAGGGGTTGCACATATTATGGCTATCGCATTGCTACTAAATTCCTCATACATAAATTTACACCAATAAAAATGGTAAATATTGACCAATTAGTAAAAAATGATAGAGATAGTTCATTTTTGTACAAACAAGTAAAAATAACAAACTTCTTGAGAGATTTACTTATTTACTTACGCTATGACATTAGAGAATTATTGCGTTAGAACTTAAGTAGTATATCTGTATAACTAAAGTTCACAAAATATTATTAATATATATTTGCCAATATCACAGAAACTATTGTTTTATAAAGATATGTTTTGGATAAAAGTTTTTTATTTTTAATATTACAACTTTGCAATGATAGGTTATTTAGTATTTCAAATAGTTGCGGAGATACAGAGATTTACACTTCTGTAAAGTACCCTAAAATTAGTTTTCATGGAAAAATGAAAATATCCATTTTATTTCAAATCTTAATCAACACCTAAATACGAATTTTAATCAAAATCGTTAAAGCTGATTTTGAGAAAATGATCTTTTCTCTTTTCATCCTTTTTTAAACTATTCTAAATTTTAGGGTTAAACAGACACACAGAGAGACGTCATTGCAAAAACACTTTTTAGGGTTCGGGGGGTGATTAAAAGTCAACATCCATCAAGATCTCAGGTTAGATTTTATTTTTCACTGTCGCAATACTAGACCTGTAATGTTCGAAAAGTGAAAATATATATGTTTGTGTATAGCTTGAAAAATATTGGTTTTATAAAAATATGTTTCAAATAAAATATTTGTATTATAAATATATCTACAAATTTGCAACGATAAGTAATTTCCTATTTCAAATAGTTTTGGAGATATGATAAAAAAAAAGAGAATTTATGCATATGATCGAAACCATTAAATTCATTTGACGAAAAATTGAGAGTAGTCATTTTATTTGTAAAATTGATAAATGTTTAAGAATGAAATTTAATCAAATTCGTTGAAGCCGATTTTGATAAAATCTATTTTTTCTTTCTTCGCCCTTCAGTAAACTACCCTTAATTTTAGGGTTAGATATCCTATTCCAAAAACCGCTTGAGGCAACCCTATGAAAACCCTAGATACCTTGTTTTATCCAGATCGGTAAAATAGCTTAGGCTCTACTCCAAGCTAGAGACAAACATTCAGAAATTCAAAAAATACTTTTTCGGATTCGAGGGGTGATGAAACGTCTAAATTCATCAAAATCTCGAGTTAGATTTTTTTTTTGACGATCACAATATTTTCTCTATCTGTAAGATAGTGAGAAAGTAAAAATACCAGCAAGCAGTTTTTAATGAACATATTTGTTCTAGGTAATATCTTCTTATTTTTAAAGAGTAGGACGATATATTACAGCGTCATTTTATCAAAAGTAGAGAATTGTACCAATGCGAGTTTTTTGTTTTTATGATTGGTTTTAATTTAATATTTAGTTAATTGAAACGTGGAAGAGAATCTCATTTTCTAAGCCTGGGTTTATATGATTGTATAGCTTATAACTAATAACGATCAGTGAATAACACATATCGCGCAAGAAGTTGAAATAGCCTACATTATTTCCAATGATAGCGTTTATAATAAATACATGTGAATAGTGCACAATGTATAAAGTTGATATAATTTTAACTTCTTATACGCTATGCATGGAGTGCAGTATAAATAATCATTGGAATAGAGACGTATCAGCCAATCAGAAAGCGAGGAGAAGATATAGTCAATTTGACGCCAGAATACAAGCATAAGAAAATAATTATCTTCTTTATGTGTTAGCCATGCGTGTTTGTTATTAACTAATTTTCTTATTTTTAGTGTCAGCGAATACGATTGTCCAAGGGATTTAAAATAAAGGAGAGATATTAAATTTTTTTCCTTTTAAAAAAAATCGAAAAGCGGGTCTACTATAATATTCATGACAATAATAAAATCGGAACCATCTAAAAAAAATGAATTTTCTTTAACAAAACTTATATTTTGTTAAATTCAATTCAAGTTTCAAAATACAGTTTAACTAAACGTTGTTTTTCAAATGAATCCTTTATGGGGGTATTTTTAGTGAAAATTATTTAATACTGTAAAGATGTTAAGTCATTTTATATTTTAGACTGTGTATACATTACGTCTCATTATAAAAATGATGAATTTTTCTAATTAATTGTGCACAATACTTAATCCACTATTAACGTTTAGCTATGCGTTATGCATGAATATAAATAAATCCAGCCTGAATCGCACCCTTAAAATTTACAAAATTATGGTAAATTGTAAGCTATCTTAAGCAAGAACATCACATAACTAAATATTAATTTAGAAAATGATAGTAAATATGTGGTAAGATCCCACCGGTCTGTGTCCATTCAGCCTTCAGAGTGGCTCAGAAACATAATATTTTTAGGGATTTGTTTTTTATTTTTGTTTGAGATATTTAACGTGTACTTCCTGAACCTAATGACTATATCAGCAAACGACTTATTATTATTATTATTAGCACCGCGTCTTACTACCCATTCGGGTTATACGCACTTACGCTAATGTGTAATGGTAGGGTGATTGTGAGATTAAATGGGGGGCATACAGTTTAACGTGGAATCCGAACCACGGTGGAGGCCTGGCGTTCCACCACGACTTATTAAATAACTAAAATTTAGAACATACACAAAACCCAATCTACACCCTTTAATTTTTCGCCGTGAGAGGGGAAAAAAACCACATTTAGTCAATGAAACAGAACCCGGGACTCTTAGCTCAGGCAGCTAGGATATTAGCTGAGCTAAGGTGTTGGACTCTAAGTAAATAGATTTGCATGAAATAATACCATTAGTTTAAAGAGAGATTTCACCAAATATTATTTACTAAATCAAATCTTTTCATTATTAATAGTAGGCTAATACAAATATCATGCAATTTTATTTTGAGAAATATAACCTTTAAATTGTTCGAAAGTGAAGAAAATCCCCTAGAATGTATTGCAACTACTCCTATGTATTAAAACAGCTTCTGGCATGTATTTCTACGATTTATAGAATATATTACAACTATTCTTCAAGTGTACTACAATAACTACCAACATTTTTACAACCAATTCTAGAATGTATTACAACAATTTCCAGAATGTATCAGAGCAGTTCTTAGAATGAATGTATTGTACCTTTTGTTTGAAAAGTTGGCAATGCTTTTACGGAATTGTCATAAGGTAGAAATAACAGAATAATTAATATCTTGTTTATTATAGGTATAATATAATCTTCAAATTGACAAATTCCAAGTAATGTGTGCAAGGCGAAACTAAAAATCTCGCCATTTTCATTCATGGATGCAGCATCTAACTAAATGTAACTTATTGATTTGGTTCATTTGATTGACACGTCAGCAGCCCAATATTGTTCCCTCAAAATACAAGAAACACTTTGGAGCTCGTCGGTTATTGTTTAAAACATTTATAATGCTAGCAATATTTCAAGCCTTTCCAATGGTTAAAGTGAAAGGTGTGGTGTTGCCATTTATTTATTTAAAGAAATAAAAATCACATATTTTTAAAGTTCAGTAAGATACTATTTTTTTTTTCTTTGCATAACACGTCAGATATCCTTTATTTCTTAAGTGCCACCACCAGTTTCTTTTTTTTACCAGACGATATGGATGGGACGTGTGCCGATTTGATGTCTGAAACACACAAAGGCAAGATGTTTACATTGTTCTTTAGTTATCATTCAATTATTCTGTTAGGTGCTCTACACTGTATCAGTATTTTTATCAGAACCAACAAAAATTCTGTGACTTGACATTTTTGGTTTATTCGTAGAATGGTCCCAAATATTTTGGACTTTTAAAAATAATACACACCAGTGGGCAATTGGATAAAGGTGTTAGTCTTGTATAGAATGGGTTTTCGGAAATGGGGAGGTCGGAATTCTAATTCCGGCAGGGTGTAATGAAATATTTCATTAACCTAAATCGTTTCTCAATCTCCTTTCATGCAAATGCCAGTATATTTCCTCTGAATTAGTATAAAAATATGTGTATCTCAGCCTGGTAGTAAGACTTGTGGCATACAGGAAGAAAGATATCGTTTGGCTATGTTTAGAATAAATATGTTACTTAAAGTTAGTCCGTTAACCCCTATAGGCTATAACCAATTCCCACATATGATTTTATAATAGTTATTGAAGAAATGAAGCTCTATCCGTTTTAAACGAGTTTAAAACTTGGCCCAACATAAGCTGGTTAGTTTCCTGGTGAAGGGTACTTGATCCTAGCGAATGAGCGGGGAGGGCAGAGGCGGAGGGTGTGAATGTCGCCTCAAGATCAATACAACCTCCACCCCTATTATTCCAACACTATTATACCACTCAAAGAGCAGGGCCAGCACTAAGAGATCGGCCACTAACTAGCCTGGCTGATAATCTAGCTGTCTCAGGACTTTTAAAACGTGTTTGAATTTCTCAGACGATCAACACAACATGGAACACACTCTTAGTGAACTCCAAATAACTCATATCTCACCTGAGTTCACTACCTGCAGATACTAATGAGCTTTAGTCCTACTCATACTCGATCGGTATCGCTTATATCTACCGACTTAAAAGGGTTTCGAGTTTAGTTATAAGTATGCGTGACAAAAAATGTCATTAGTGAAATTAGGAGCTATCAGGATGATATGTTAAAGCTCGGGAGAACGGATGTTCTGTGTGTTATAAAATTTAAGGGAATTTATGTGATTTATACTGATACAAATGGCTGGCACAAAACGCAAAAAGCTTACATGAAAATGCCACCAACAAAATTAATTACTCTAAAATGGCGCTTACCATTCGAATATAAAAAAATCTCCAACCTATAGAGTTTTAAACGTTTATTAAAAACTAATTACTTTTGACATGATTTTAAATGGTAAAAAACATAAAATAAATGTTATTTGTTTGTCTGATAGAAATGTGTGATTGTAGAATGTACGTTTCCACGAAGAAATGTTATTTTAACTTTGATAAACCAGTATGAGGAAGCTTGAGATAATTAGAGCTTTGTTATTTGGTCCTCTATTTCTGTTTGCATTAAAAACAATTCCTGGAGAAATTTTGGAATGGTACATTGTTTGTTTTCCCAGTATGTTGGGGCGTAGCACGTTGTTTCTATCTGAGTAATTGCTTTCCAAAGCACACATTTACAATTAATTTAATCAAGATGTTTATGGTCATGTTCTCTAAAAGTACAAAACATTTTAATTCTCTTCAACTAGCTTATTCCAATGAATTAGACAAGCCATTTTATCAAATTAATATAATCTATTTTCCCCACTTTTATTTTCCTCTTTTAATGTTTACTTTCGCATCTTGAAATAATTATATATATTGACGTTTTATTTATTCCTGAATAAAAAAAAAAGTGGGTTTTTACTTATTCTGTGTGTACCTGGAGCCACAGATAATGTGTTTTAATGGATTTTGTTCAACCTTGATATTTAGAGGTTTTATATGGTCATATAACAGGGCATTATTTTATGTTTTGATTCTATTCCTCAAATTAAGGGCAATTTACAATTTAACTGGTTTTTAGGAAATTGTTTTAATAATAATCTTAGTTTAAAAATTAGTTTATTGATGAATAATTTTTGAAAATATTTAATTAAATACTAGACCTTTCTAATTTTATTCAAAATTAAAGAATATTAAATAATAGGAAGAATGGTTTTTTTTTTTTAGAAAATTTACCAAGAGATTTTTTACGAACAACTGAGTTTAGAATATTATTATTATATTATTTAGCACCGCGTCTTACTACCCGTTCGGGTTATACGCTTTGAGTACTAATTACGCTAATGGAATAGGAATTGGGAAGGTTAAATTAGAGGAGGTGAACCCGCATTTGCGTGGAGGGAGAGTAGAAAACCATTTAGGAAAAACCACCCCTAGTTCACCCGACCGAGATTCGAACCTCGATCTCCCCGTCCTCGGCAGTCGAGCTCAACACGACTAACGCGTTAGCCAACTACGCCACTGAGGCGGGTAACTGAGTTTAGAAGAGTTTGCCACAAATTATAATAAAATGGGAGAAAATATGTAGGGTTGTGTCTCACTATTTATTCTTTAGGTTACTCAGGCATTTTATGAAAGTTTTTGATATGATTAACAACGACATCTTAATCATCATAAGATTACTATAGAGTACTAACGTTTGACACCCTAATTAAGGTGGTAATTTAGTTTATTAATTAACTATGGATCACCAGAAATGTATAACTGTAAAATCGTTTCCTCTCATCAAGTTCTGATCCAACTGTTTGGAGTTTAGTTGTGGATATCATAAAGATAGTGATAAAAAATATTATACAGTGAAGGGGATAGCGTAGGTAATATGTCGTACGTACGGGCTGATCTAATTGCCTATACACTCTATCTAACGGCGCTGAGTGACTATGCAGACATAAAACAGCACAGATGAGTCGATATATTTCCCATACTATCTGGCTCACGAATCTAGACTAATCTATGTATTATTATTAATTCGATAAGAAAGATTTTGTCATTTCCAACTCACATAATTATTGTTTAGAGTTTAATTCAATTTATTTTGTGTATATTTGAAAATTTTGTGATGGCGACTTGAATCCTACCTCAGTGGTTCACCTTACGTTTTTAGCTCTATCGATTGTGCAACCTAGATTTATATAAATTCAAAAAACACATTCCTCTAGTGCTTAAAAAACTTTATAGCCATTATAATAATTCTGAGAATATTAAGTAAAGTACACTTCAAAGTTTTGGATTAAAATAGTTTTAACTTTGTCAAGGTTTACCAAACTCTAACTCTTTTTTTTTATTTTATTAAATTCGACAAATTGCCTCTGTGATCTAGTGGTAAGAGTTCCTGGCTTTAGATCCAGAGGTCCTAGATTCTGTCCTAGGAAAATCCAGATTTTTTTTTGTGAAACACCGGGCCTGGAACTGGGTCAACTCAGTCTCATGAGGACAATTATTGAGGAGCAACATGAATAAAGAAGTAGCGGTTCTGGTATAAAAACTAAGATTAATGTCTGGGGAGCTTGTTGTGCTGACTACATATCACCCTCTATCCACAAATGTTGGTACTATATTCACCAACATGCAGTGGATGCTCAGTCACTATAGCTCACTTGTGGGCTAATGATTGGTATTATTATTATTATTATTACTATTATTTGTATTAATGTTGACAAAATTAGGTTTTTGGGAATAAGGTTAGGCCTTTATTTCCATTTGATTTAACTGTATGGCTATTAAACCAATTTTCTAATGAATTGACATATCTGAGAGCTAAAACAAACTACTAGCTCTACTTTCACGTATTCATAGGCCACGTCATTAGATCTACAACTGTCACTTTTGATACCTACCAAATAAAACTAAAAATATCAGCGGCATATTATGAGAAAAATTAATAGGTATGCTGTACTCTAAAAGTTGCAACGAAGATTTGGGGGCCGAGGACCCTCAACCACCGTTGTTCAAGAACGTCAAGGGATTATTTCAAGGGATATATTTGAAGATGTGTCCATATAGAACAGTGGTTCTCGAACATTTATTATTTCCCTTT
>CABFVZ010002150.1:111601-137502 GCA_902151445.1 Timema monikensis | reverse complement strand
GCTATAAATACCAATTAACTCACAACATCAAAAAACCGGACCGCTTTAATTAGTGCTCGACCACGGGGCAATTACCAGCTAATTAAACAGTGTAACTTCAATCTACGCTCAACGCGACGAACCAGAACACCACATTGGCTCCATCGCGGGGCAGTAATATTCCAGAACATCACAATTGGCGCACAACGTAGGGACCCGTAGTTCCAGAACACTTCAATGTTAGTGTACAAGTTGAGTATGATAGCTTATAAATAAGATTTCTTAATACATATTCAACCCAGGTAGCCCTACATTATAAACTGATGAAATCTGTAGATAACAAGATATGACACTTTAACACAAATCTATGAAGCTTAAAGGCATACAATTACAAAAATACTGTTTCTTTATTGCCATGCCCTTTGTGAGTTATAACCTTTTAATCTTTGCTCAGAGTGGGTGATAGTTTTGCTTGTGCAAAAGTTTAATAAAAAAGCGTTGTTAAAGTAGCTAATGCTGTCAATTTTTCATAAGTATTTATACATAAATGTCTATAAAAATGTAAATCTCATTATTTATAAAACAAGCACTTAATACATAGGTATATTATGTAATGTTTATAAAAATAATTCTAATAATTTAAAATTCATGTTTAGATTTTAAAGTAATAAGACGATAATTAAAAATATATATTTTTTATTATTAAAATAGAGATAGTGCTGCTCTCTAGTAAGCACGGAATGAGTTACGGGAAAGGCTCTGCTGCAGCCATCTATCAGACAAGTGGCACCGATATTAAATGGATACAATTTAGGATTTTGAAGGTATTATGATAATGAATACAAATCAGACTTTATATTTGTGGTACTTGTTTAAGAAATGTCTGAATGAATACCATTAAGAATGGATACAATTCAGTCGTCTCAATCATAATGGCTTCAATAAAATATATATTTTAGCGAAACCACACACATGACATGTATTGAAGTTGGAGATTCAACTAATTTAAAAAGGTAGTAGAGTACACTCCAATATCCTTTTAAAAATACAAATTTCACACAGTGAGGTGTAAGAAACCTGTCTCCCAGTTATGTTACAATAATAAATTAGAAAAACCAAAAGCTGGATAGTATAATATTATAATTTTAGTAATGATCATTTAGAGAAGATTCCACCCTAAACAAATGGAAATAAATTAATGATAAGGCTATTCCTTAAATAACTATATAAATTTGGTTTTACTTTTCTGATAAAGAACAAATTTTATAAATCTAGTATTAACGCTGCCTATACAGGTTGTCTGAAAAGTCCCTGTACGCTGAATGTAATAGCTGTGGTATTGTATTCATACATTTACCCTTGCCCTATCTCCTAATATGTGTACTGTAAATGGACCCCACCACCAACCAGACATGTCTGCACACGCCTCTGCATATTGACGAAGACCTTTCACAGCGTATGTGGGGTAATTTGTTGGATGTCGGTCGCTACTGCAGCTTGTAGTACCTCAAGCGTATGTGGATAACCTGTGCACACCTTCCTCTTCAGTACTACCCACACAACAACGTCATACGGTGTCAGATCTGATGACCGGGAAGGCCACAGCAACCAGGAGATGATGTTAATTCCGAAGAAGTTCTTCAGAAGCTGTATTGATACGCGAGTGGTGTGAGCAGTTGAAATTTATTGCTGGGACCAGTCTGGTTACGGTACCGTTCTAAGTTAACGGGCTCATTTGCCCAATGATGCACGTACGAGTAATTCCACACCATTCACCGACCTACTGGTCGTGAAGAGGCATTTCCTTAAATTTGTGAGGGTTTTAAGCTCTCCACATACGAGTGTTTTGGCTCTAAATGTACCTGGACAGGTGGAACAATGTCTAATCGTTTTAGAAGTTTCCTTATTCAAACAGGAAGTTCTTAAATTACCTGCTGTATCAAACAAAACACCTTCGTTCCCCGTGTATTTCAGCTGATGCATGACAGACAATTTGTATGTGTATAAATGTAACTTCTTTTTCATAATATTGTGTATTGTTCTCCTTACCACATTATCTTGTTTTGACAGCCACCTCATGGACTTTTTCAGACTCCTCAGTATCCTGTCTTGGATATACTCCCCGATATTGTCTGGCTTGGATGAAATACCAGGGCATTAAGCATCCAGTGCAATGCCAGTTTCCCGAAGCGCTCCTATGAGATTACGTACTGCATTATGGTAGGGTCTTCATCATTAGGAAATGTTCTGGTCAACTGTTCTTGCACTTTATCTGTGTAATTGTCGTTATAGCGAAATACATGTTCCACCAAAAATAATCTTTGTTCAACTGTCAAAACCATTGCCCTTGTGCCTAGACGAGTAACCAATCGACATGTGCACGGTAACGACCTTCACTAAGAATGACAACTGCGCGCGTAACGTGGAGAAATGGAAACTTCGGTTACCAGACACTTACATGTGACGCAACTATTCAGTTTCATTCAAATTCATTTAAAAATTGATGTATTATTGCATAACTATAGTTAGTATATTCAGTTTATAGTGTCTACAAGAAATTGTGCTTGTACATAATGTTAAAAACAAAAATAGGCGTTGCTATATAGTCTTCTAAAGAAGAGTGTTTGGAGCTTTTAAAGATTTCGATATATATATTCTAATCACTACTAAACATTTTAAAGAGAATGTAACATAGGAAAAAGAGAAAAAATAGTCAGGGTTCCAAATGTATAGTACTAGATACCTTGTTTAAAGTTATGAACACACCCTTCGGAGGGTTTTGATATCTTATGTTTTGTAGATCTCTGATTCAATCAATTGACACCACCCCATAAAACATAAGCAAATTGAGTAATTTATTTTGGGCCAAATCAGCCGCCAGATGGTAGGTAAACGTTGATATTGTTGCCCAAAATTAATGTGTAACGTATAATTTTATGTGGTTTTTGGGTCAACCAGTAGAAAAATATAAATTTTGTTGAAAAATGAACCACAAGAGTTTCTAAAAAATTGAAAATAATATATAACCTATTACTTAATAAGTAATAAAGTATTTTTTTTATCACCGCGTCTTTCTACACATTCAGGATATACGCTTTTAATTTATTGGAACGTACAAATCACATCAAACTTCTATACTGTCAATGTCATAGTGTTACAATATATTCATTACTGAAATTAAAAGTAAATAGGGAGCTAAAAGAATCATCTTAAGAGTCACTTTCCGTTATTGCCTTATAATTGAGGATTATTTACCTTCTTAAATCAGTGACACATTAAGCTGCATGATAGGCCTAGCAGGCCGGTAGTGGAAAATATATAGCTTGAATAAAAAACTGACCCAGGCCACAGGCTGGAAACAATAATGGACATAAAAGTAAAAGAAGGTTCTGCTACATATTACTTTGATCACTCAGTCGTCAGTACTAGTACCAGGTATCACCTAGTAATAAGCTAGTAATAAGCTAGTAATAAGCTAGTAGCAATTGATACTTCTGATAGGATTATTACACAACTGGAAAAGTAGGAAGCTTCGAAATTACTGGGACTAAAACCGACCAAGCTTAAACAAGTTCGCCATTAAATACTTAGGTCTTGTGATCATGTCCATAATGTGAGGCCTCAAAACTTATATCAAAGAGAGTTTACTCAAGCAAGAAGATTAAAAAATAGAATACAAAATATTTAACTTGAATCATATTTATTTAAAAACACTCTGAGATAAAAAATATAGCTAATTTACACTTGTCAAATTGCTTCCCTGTGATTTGTGTAAAACACTTTCTACACGTTACGTATACCATTGTTCCACTTGCATGGTTGTAACCATCGTGTAACAATGGTAGGTGATCAGTTCCTTGATTAAAGAACAGAGAGGACAAGTTTAGAGGCTCACCTTCCTGACTAGTTCACCAACCATGCCATCCCACCCTCCTTTCACGTCCGGGTTTTCCGAGCCATACGTGCCATCCTTCACTATCCGCAGCTCATCTGAAACAACACAGCAATAATACTCATAGAGTGTATGAAACTTAACAGGATACACACATTTAATTAAGGATGACTTAAGTTTTGGGAAATATATTTATAACTTAAGGGTAGTTTGAAAAGATAATAAACTTAATAGTTTTAACTTTGGAAAATAAAATCTAAGCAAGAGATCTACCATTTGTAGAATTAAGGTATATTCATAAACATATGTTCTGCATTCACAAAAAGTGTGAATAGTAATAAATATATTATCTAGATTATAGTAGTGATTAGTGGGTGAACCCACATGTCCAGGGATAATGTCTAAGTGTTGGTTATACTGTTTTATGTTTAGAATGTATTTTCCTCTACTTGAGGCAAACTTTGAAATACATGAAAACGTGAGCTCGAATTATAGCTAGCAGCCAAAGTAGTTACCGATGACATACTAAACAATCCCTATTGTGGAATAATGGAGGATTAGATGTCTCAGATATATTTTATACTCTTCAGCGTATTCCCAAAAGGTAGCTCAAAATATTGTTATTAAATAACTGCGTCCATGTTGGTGCTAAAACAATATTTTATTCCGAAAGGGAATATTCAGTAGGAACAAAATTTGTTTCATTCTATGAAGTAAAATCCAAGTAAATGATGTATTGTTATATTTGTAGGCTGAGTCAACAGGAGTGTAATGGTAAATTAGATAACGTGAATAGTGCTATAAGTGATCAACTAATGTTTGCCTGCTGAATGTCGGTGTGAATAATAGGAAAAGATTAGTTGAATCTGAGTCTAGCTATGTATATTTCAATGTACCCAACTTGAGAAGTTGTAGGAGAAAGTGCACTATAGAACTGTATTTGTAAATAAATCCTGCATTAGGCCCAGGCCTACTCCAATATAATGCAAAATTCAATAATTTTATATTAATAAAATGAATGTGAGCTTTCAATAAATGTGTGTTTAAAGTGAGATTAATATTATATTTTACAGGAAATACTACAATTGAAAGGCTAGGGACAAAAAACATCATTCTTGAGGTTTTAAAGATCATTTTGCAACCACATTTAAAACAAAAGAAAATAAATGGTACTTAACTCCGCACGGACTTTCTCGCTCTATTGTTTAAAAACGGAGGTATTTACTCAAAACTTGAAATATATGTAAAACTAAATAATACACACTAGCAAACCCAAGCATAAATTGCACTATACTTATGTAAAACATTTTTTGAGTCCCGGTTTTAAATTTTATAATTTTATTTCTAAAGAATTAATGTCCTTATTTGCATGTTTGGACCAATAAAAAAGATCGATATTGGGTCCACCAGGATCAACACTTCTTTCTAAAATTTCGACTTCCACTTAAAATTATCAACATTTTATTAGGTGTTGCACATCTTCGCATTGCTATTAGATTCCTCATTTTTAAATTTTGGCCAATACAAAATGTAAATATTGATTATTGAGTCTAAAATGGAGATATATCATTGTTGTATAAACATTTCTTTAAGAGTTTAAGGGAAAATTACATAAACCTTTTGAGAGACTTACTTATATTTAATTACTCTATGGCACTGGAGAAATATTGTGTTAAAACTTAAGCAATATCTCTTTACAACTAAAGCTGACAAAATGGTATTAATATATTTGCAAATATCTCAAAACTGTTGGCCTAGTAAAAATATATTTCTTATAAAGGTTTTTTATTTTTAATAGTACTACAACTGTGAAATGGTAAGTTATTTAGTATCTCAATTAAGTGCGGGGGTACGGAAATTCCAGCTTCTGTAAAGGATCCTAAAAGTCAATTTTACTCGAAAATTAAAATAGCCAGTTTATTTATAATTTTAATCAACGCCTAGATACAAATTTTAAACAAAATCATTAGAGCCGATTTTGAGAAGATTGATTTTTCTCTTTTCGCCCTTTATTAAACTACTTTTAATTTTAAGTCTAAGCAGACACACAAACAAACGACATTGTAAATACGACCGTTTAGGGTTCGGAGGGTCATGAGATGTTGACATCCATCAACATTTCAGGTTAGAATTTTTTTACGGTCGCAATATTTTACCTTTAGCATTTGAAAAGCTATAAAATATATATGTTTGCGTATAGCTTGAAAGTTATTGGTTTTATAAAAATTATGTTGCGAACAAAATATTTGTATTATAAATAGATCTACATATTTTTAATGATATTTGATTTCTTATCTAAAAAATGTCGGGGATATTATAAAAAATAATGAGAATTTACGCATCAGATCGCTGCCCTTAAATTCATTTTGCTGAAATATTGAGAGTAGCCATTTTATTTGGAATATTTATAAATGCTTTGAAATTAAATTTAATCAAAATTGTCACAGCCAATTTTGAGAAAATCGACATTTTCTCTTTTTTCCCTTTAGTAAAATACCCTTAATTTTAGGGTTGGATATCCAATTTCGAAAATCCCTTGGGGCAACCCTATGAAAGCCCTAAATACCAAGTTTTAGCCCGATCGGTAAAATAGTTTAGGCTCTAGTTGGATTAGTGATTAGTGGGTGAACCAGACAGACAGACAAACGGAAATTCAAAAACCACTTTTTATGATTCGGGGGGTCATGAAACGTCGAGATTCAACAAAATCTTGAGTTCAATTTTTTGACGATCACAATACTTTCTCTACCTGTAAGATAGAGAGAAAATAAAAAGTTGCAGACAAATAAGTGTAGGAACATTTAAAAGGTATATGTGTTGGGTTAATCTGTAAGCATGTAAGAGTTATAATAAAGCAATTCACACAACCATGGCTGGAAATAAAAAAGAAGTGTGATATTATCCATTTATTCACATGGGAGGGAGTTTAAATTCAATAATCGATTCTAATCCAACTTTCCTTTTAAAAGCCATTGAAACTTGTCAGTGACATAAAATCTACATAATTAAATGTGTATGTTTAGAAAAGTTGATAGGTGTTACTAACCTATGGAAGTAAATTGTCTCTTACAATGTTGTTTTTCACCAATGGTGAAGTTGACTCCGTATGTTCAGATAGAACTCACGGTGGGAGCTATGATGGCCACGGAGCCATGTTGGTGGATGATCGTAACTAGTTCGTTGAAGGAGACGGGATTGTACTTATGAATAAAATAAGAGTTTATTACAATCGTTGCTTATTGGAACTACTCTTCAGAAAGGAGCCTTTACATTACACCAAGGAGGATCTTGAAGTCTTGAAGAGAAGAATGCTGATCTATTTAGAAATGAACCTTTACCCGTTTTAAGTTGCATGTTAGACCAAAATATCTACGCATCAATAAAACCATGTTTAAAGAAGAGGATGAGCTTGAGGGAGATTGCACCTTCAAGATTTAAGAAGAGTCAAATATACCAATTGGTATGAATCTAATGAGCTGATATATTGGTGGTGACTCTTGCACACGCAATCCCTATCAGGTAACTCATCGCATTATTATTGAAGAAATATGGGAGGCCATTCATTATTCCTCTATACATTATTTTAGTCATAGCTGTTGTTTGCAAAATCATGCTATTCAACGAAGAGATTGCACGTTAACTTCATTGACAAGCGCGGCGACATTTTGCTAGAAGATATACAGGGTTGGGCAGAAATATATGACGGTTTTAAAACTGTAAGCACATGGGCGACTGATAGGCAGTGATGACACGCTTGTGGGAGATAGTAAGACAGATAATGGAGCTTAGTTTGCCATGTAGATTTGTAGTGCGTGGGACCGTATTGTTGTGGTAGCGTTATTTATTAAAACCACTGCTACTCAACGAGACTTTCAGCGACAGTTTAACCGAAGGCATTCACCAACACGCAACTAGATACTTCTCCCCATTTCAAATTAGAGATAAGGATTTATTAAGGATTAAAAACAACCAGATAGACCAAGATCTGTTCAACAGAAGGAAATACTGTTCGAGTGTTAGATTCAATCACCTGTAGTCCAAGAGGATCAATAGTCAAGCATGCTACTGAACCAAACCTTTCAAGTCAATCTGTTAGATGGATTATTAAGGTTTTAAAATGTCATTCCTACAAAATTCTAGTGGATCATTTATTCACAAATCAACATAAAAATCAAAGAAAACACAGTCGTAGAGTTCTAATAAATTTTCTAAATTGGAACCCTGAAATGCTGAACAATTTATTTTCTTCAGATGAAGCTCATTTTCACCTTGATGGAAAGGTTAACAAACATAACTTCCGCTACCTTGCCAAAGAAAACCCCTTGGAGGTACATCAGCGTCCTTCACATAGTGCTAAAGTTACAGCCTGGTGTGCTGTGTTGTATTTCTGGATAATTTGACCTTATTTATTTGAAGGGGATGATGGTCAAAATTAACGGCTAATGCCAATTGAAACATAAACATGATTGAAAACTTCTTGGCACCAATAATCAAAACTCTCTCTCAACGGGAACCTCTTTGGTCCCAGCAAAATGGCCCCATCAGCCCACATGGCTCACGTCAACATGAACACTGTCCACAACGTGTTCCAAGGCCGTGTGATTTATCTATTAGGAGACGTGAATTGGCCATATTATTCTTCTGACCTGTCTCCGCTAAACTTCAATGTAGCTGCAATGCCTGATGAAGCAAGTGCGAGTGCAATTTTATTGTGTGAGCGAATTGTTGCTAATATCAAATAAATCAAAAAAGTTTTTCCTGTACCACCGGGAGCTTCCAAGAAGTAAATCCCTCCAGTTCAATCATGTATAACTTCCATAAGAGTATTAAATACATACTTTTGTTGTTGGTTCAACAGCGGAAGATTTATTTGGACTGATTCTCTTAAAGCATCGAGATCGTACAGTTCTTCTCCTTGCAACTCTTGATTAAAAGCGTAGTGCATCGGGCGATTGGGAGCGGCCATGCCTAATTGAGATAATACTTTGTTTGACATCATCAAGCACATGTCCTGAATTGATATTAACGCCTCGTTGTAAATTTCTTCACTGACTTGTAAATTTTGATTTCCTGTTCTAATGCGCATTTGATGCAAGATATCGTCACACATATCATCTTTGTATTTGATCCATAAATCAATTGTTTTTGATGGGAAGCATGTTGATATAATTATAGAAAACAATGTTCGTATTTGATGAGCTTGGGAAGAAATTATAGCATCATTGAGAGTTTGATCCCAATGAGCGTCATTTTATAACAGTTGCAAACGTTGACAGGCTTCTCTGTAAGAGCCACACAATTCAACATTAAGACTTCGTAACTGTTGGAATGATGTTGGGCCTCGAACATTGACTAATAGCAATCGCATATAAAAACACTCATCGTTGCTTGGATGGACTGAATAAATTCGACCTATTTGTAACATTACGTGGTGTAATGTTACAGCTGGACCCCGCCCCATACTGACGTAAATAAATGTATCGAAACAGAGCGTACTACCCGCTCCAATATATTCAACTCAATTAGGATCCCTACAATAGTATGTTTCTCTGTTGTAGTTCTTGTAGGCTAAGAAGACATAATAAAAACAATGCTGCACAATATATTTCATTACTCGATCCAATTCTAAGTATTAATTTGTCCATGTACTTACAATACTTATCTGCTCACAATAGAATCCTGCAAGGCTGGCCGGCACCTGGAATTCTAGATTGGCGAGTGGGTCAAGGGAGATCCAGTGGGTTAACAAAGCGACCCGGCACTCCGAGTGTACTAGCTTGAAATGAACCAAGAACTATCAACATCAACTAGACGACAATTATGTATCCGACCTCTGACGGAGACTAGAGGAACCTCCTTCAAAACATCGGGTGATCGGAGATATTCACGGATATTCCGATGGAGCAAGCGGAATCAACAATGGTCTACGCGACTGTTTCAAGGCATCGTTGACGTCATCATGCGTGTGTTTGGTGTATTCCTACCCCCCTTCCATAACAACGAAATCCCTATATAATGGCCGTGCAAGGTTGCCATAATCGACTATCCTACGATCAACGATCGACGATAGACCATTGTCATGGACATGGACAATGGCTGGAGAAAACTTGTAAATGTATCAAAATCGTCGCTTAGACGGGTGGAGTTATGAACTCTAACTTCTTTATCCACTTTAAACTTTTGGCATATAATATTCAAACTATGTCTAAATATTCTATCTTGGTAATGTCGCCGCTTGGGCGCTGGACTTTTGCTAATTTTTATTCTTGTAAATATCCTCAGTTATGAGCTGATTAGAAGTTTGACATGTTAATAATATATTGTTTGGAATTGTAGAGTATTCCTATTTTTTTTTATCGAAGTAACTTTTCATATTTAAAATTATGGTTTGAATTAACGTAACGTGATGTAACTTTTCTTATTGGAATTTGAATTAGGATGACTTTAATCTTTTGTAACGTAAGTTCTGTTTGAACAGCTAAAGTTTTGTTAATTGATGGAACTGTTTGTTCCATATTCTAAGTCAGATCTGATAGTCCCGTGGGATTTTGGCTTAGGTCTGGTAGTCAAACCCTCACGTTGTGTAAACTCTGTTGTGAAGTCGTTAAATTTAAATCTTTATGTTTATGATATCGTTTTCTGTGAATTACGAAACCTTTGGAACCATATCATGGTGCCCATTAGGCCTTTATATTGTTGTATCGCATTTAAATATATTGTCTCTTATAGACTGGACTATCAATATTATAATGGATTTCATGTTTCCTGTTGTTAAAACATTTGCGCAACTTTAATGATATAAAGTTGTTGGCTTCGAGCATAATTTCCAACTGTACTCATAATGATATAATGAGACCATTTTTTTGTTATCTGCGCTATTGTCATTTAATTGAATAAACTGCTCATTTTGTTGAATCTATATATTTTTTATAATTTCCATTTATCATATATGTTAAGTTCATCCTCTCCCTTTTATCCCTTTTCATGGCCGGGGGGGGTATAGGACTCAGATAGGGTGCAACAATTGCATCGGTGGAATATACATTTGGATAACCTGGAACTGGTTTTCCTTGTTTCCGTGGTTGAAATTTCTTTTTGGATTGAATCCAAGGAAATTATTTTGGCATTTCGGAGTATAGCAGTGTTCGGGCGAAATCATCATTCTGACACATTTAAAAAAAAAGGTCAAGGTTGTAGATGGTGGTTGAACAACTAGTTTTAATGCGTTCTGTGCCGTGAAATATACTCTTTTACTATTTTCTAAGTGTATGGCTAAGTGAACAACAGTGGGTTGTCTTTCATGAATGGGAAAACCAACTCCAATCACAGCCAGGTTACTTCCTTTGGTTACATATTTACAAATGTATTTGATAGATTTCACGGAATGGCAAGATTCAACATTGATGTGCACCTTGAAAGTCTTTGATAGGATCGGTGAAAATGGAACAATCCAACGATTATCAATTTCAATGTCTTGTTTATTAACTTTGACAATTGTTGATCTTACGTTGTCTGCAGTCGATCGGCGACGATACAGTGGATAACCATCATTTCCGGTAATTTTTTCTGCTACTAATGCCCTTGGATAACGCTTCGAACATTTACCATCCACCATACACGGTGAATTTTGATTAAATGTTCCACAGGGACCATGAATCATGTATTTTATAACTACTTCATGCAATCCTGGATCTACTCGTACACCAGGGATTTCATCTGATATCAATTCATCAACTTCATTTGGTCTTATCTTCTCAACCAACCAAAACTGAATATGTGCATGAGGCAATCCACGTTTCTGCCACTCCACAGAATACATCCAGCAGTGCGTCTCGCCAAACACGCTATGTTTCACAATGAAATCCACTAAGGATTTCAACTTTTGTTTGAAGACTCTTGCCGTAATGTCATGGCGATTAATGGGTGATTGACCAGAGAATAACTCAAGTTTGATCTTTATCCACTGTGGATTGCACGTGAATGTGATAAATAAATCTGCTGTGCCATAATGACAAACATACGACATGACATCTAGAGCATATTCATTCATATGTCGAGGACTTCGGATGCATGTTGCTGGAAGAATTGTCATCCGGCCGACATTCTCTGCATTTCAATCAGTATTTATCGCATCTCGAAGGTGAATATACTCTTCAGAACGGAGTTTGGTCTGGTTCCACCTGATGAATTTCAATCACTCTGTTTCAATTTTGACATACTTATCAACAGCATATTGGTGAAATAATCGCCGACATATCAAGATGTGATTGATTTCATTTTCACGAACCATCAGGTGATATGAATAATATTTCATTGAACTGACTCTTTTGTTGATTTCGGCACCTGTAAATAAATGATTGTTTTAATGACAGTGATTGAACTTGCATATAATACATATAATAGCTGATACAAAATCTTCATTGCTAAACCAAATTTGTAATTACCTGTAAGGGGATTTATCATCTTGCTTGAGAAGTTATAACCATCTTCACCTTGCCAAAACATTATGGGATATTGTAGCGCATCATATGAGCGGTTTGTTTCATACACACGCTCAAACTGATCATTCTGGCGATGTAAAACAATATCACGGGCTTCCAAATTTTCTCCAACTATAACAATGGCAACTTCATCCATTGTTGGTGCATTAAACGTCTTGTACGTTGGCCCACAGGATATTTATAAGCTCTGATTACAATTTTGTGATTATCATATGTCATGAGATCCAGTGCAGTTTTGAACAATGAAATCAACTGATTGTGTTGATGAAAGAAAGTTTGTAATTCTTCTACAATAAACCTCTTCACTTAACTGTTATGTGCACAACACAGATCAATTTCTTGTGTTGAATTGCCCATGAAATAAATTTGCAGGAATTTGTAGTCGGCATCCGACACCGGCAACAGTGAACCTGCTCGGTGATATATTTGGCCTTGTATCTGTGAATTAAAACGACAGGTTAATTACTTTTGCTACAAAAACTATAAAATAAAGTAAACAAAACAATACGTGGGATAAGTCTGTTTGTTATATATTACCTTGAAAGTTGGCATGAAGTTGTCCCGAACAACATTTGTTGCCCCAAATCAAGTCATTTGGAAGCAGTTGTTATATTTTTGGATATTAGTAAGGAAATGTATTGAATCCGTTCCTGTTCCTGAAACCAATGAGTACAATGGCTCTGGTGGTGGAACCAATGGCACTAATTTCACTTTGCCATTTGCGCAACACAATCCAACGACTTCATTTTTGTATTTCAATGCCTTACAAAGTGGGCAAACTGAGTTCATAGACCCAATAGAAACACATTGGTCGGCACTGTAGTCAATTGAAACATCGTAGCTGAACGCAGCTCGTTTCAAACCTGCAAGATTATTAGCTGAATGACGTGCTGCACGGGTTTGTGATATCCGAATCCTTTCAATTACATTTCGCTCTTCGCGTTGCTGTGCAGTCCGATTAGAATGAAAATTATCTTGTTTTCTAGCATTTAGAGTTCTTCGATCCAAATTGCTCCGCCTGCGTCTTATAGGTGGCATGAGTCTTGTACTGAGTATAAATGGAAACACACAAAAAATAAACCAATCAACCAAAGATAAATCGAGGAACTTCAAACTGTATATCGTAGAAAGAGAAAGTGTCAAATCTACGGATGCATTCAAATTTACTAATTAAATTTCAAATGTTTTTTCTTTATATTATGGTTTGGTACTCTTTTGTTTTATTTGAATAAAACGAAACAGTAAGTAAATTCTCTGGTGGTGGAACCAATGGCACTAATTTCACTTTGCCATTTGCGCAACACAATCCAACGACTTCATTTTTGTATTTCAATGCCTTACAAAGTGGGCAAACTGAGTTCATAGACCCAATAGAAACACATTGGTCGGCACTGTAGTCAATTGAAACATCGTAGCTGAACGCAGCTCGTTTCAAACCTGCAAGATTATTAGCTGAATGACGTGCTGCACGGGTTTGTGATATCCGAATCCTTTCAATTACATTTCGCTCTTCGCGTTGCTGTGCAGTCCGATTAGAATGAAAATTATCTTGTTTTCTAGCATTTAGAGTTCTTCGATCCAAATTGCTCCGCCTGCGTCTTATAGGTGGCATGAGTCTTGTACTGAGTATAAATGGAAACACACAAAAAATAAACCAATCAACCAAAGATAAATCGAGGAACTTCAAACTGTATATCGTAGAAAGAGAAAGTGTCAAATCTACGGATGCATTCAAATTTACTAATTAAATTTCAAATGTTTTTTCTTTATATTATGGTTTGGTACTCTTTTGTTTTATTTGAATAAAACGAAACAGTAAGTAAATGAATTGAAAGTCGATTCTAGGGTGTCTGAGATCCATTCACTTAATCGATTCCTTGCTCAAATAGATCATCACAACCCAAAAAAATCGATTCTTTGATTAATCTATCTCAGTTCGCCATCTCTAGAATTGACAGCTTGGAACAGTTTGAATGGGAAAAAGAAAAATGTGGTTTTTACGTTTTTCAGTGCAATTCTTCCAATTTTTCTCTTCATAAGAACCTTCCTCGGACTTCAACGAATATTAGAGAAAAAAAAATTAGCCGAATTGGTCCAGCCGTTCTCGAGTTTTGTGGTTAGCAACACATTTAGCCATTCATTTTTATTTATAAGATATGTTGTGTTGATCTCAGGGTATTCACTGATATCACTACTCACTTCTCCAGTCAACCAAATATTTTATAATTTTAAGTTCTGTCTGATCCCTAATTGGCTGAACCTACATAAATTATTTTTATTAACAATTATAGAAAAATAAGATGTTTGGCAAGAAATCATTTAGGCAGTAATGGGTTTTTATCCAGTTCAATAACCTGCAAAACTAATAACCAAGAAAAACAGCCATAGGGCAAACGTTTTAGGAGAGAGTTGTTTTTGAACAGAGAAGATGTCACCGGGCCATTTGGCAGCCAACAGTACATAACAGTTACTCGGCCCATGTTTAGTGTCATATATCCTCCCTTGTTGAGTGTCAGTTCACGGCGCAGCTCTTTGCGCAGCCAGGTTTGGTTCACGGACTGTCCGCGAGAGTATGAACTGGAGAGAGGGGTGTGAGATCGGGGACTTGAAAGTGGAGGTCGCGCCATGACACCTCAATTATGATATTTCATCAGTCAGGCTTAAGACGAGATCAGAACGGCTAATATCTGCATCCATTGTAGAAATAAAACAAACTAGCTACACAGCAGCGTAAGTCTTTGAAACTCTCTCCAAAGACGAGTTGAGGTGTATGCCCTTTTGCAAGCCCAGGCCCAACATGAGCGTGCCCACACGCATACCGTGTCGACTCATGGTAAACACTCCTGGCTCATAAAGGACAAAGAAAGATGGGGTATGATGCAAGGATAAGGAGTCTCAACGTTATATGCTCTTTTTAGGTAGAGAATTTTAGGTGGGTAAAAATAAAGTGATATACTATTTAATTAAAGCTAGCCAAAGGTTCCAATGTTTAATTGAGAATACCCCTAAATTATATTTGTATTTACGAGAGTTAATCATAACAATTTATTGTTCTACACTTTAAATAATGTGAAAATAATCAGTTTACCATCACATTTTGTCTATACTTCATCCGAAATGGACTCGATAAAACAAACATATTCTTCATTTTTTATAAAGTGACACAGAACATTATTTTTTCATTTACTTGTGGGAGAGGCAAGGCCGTAGCCAGAGGGGGGGTTTAGGGGTTCAAACCCCCCCACCCCAAAATTTTATGAACAAAATAAATATGACTTTATTTATTGTTTAAACAATAACAAAATTAAGATACTAATACAAATTAGGGGTCTGTGTTACCATAAAAGCACTTCAGATAGCTTCTATAACTGTTTATCATTTAAAATTATTTCTAGCTTCCGGCAATTTGTGGTTGTGCCCACCAAACCCCCTCCCCCCCCTGAAATTATCGGCTGGCTATGGCCTTGGGTAGAGGCAATTGTCCTAGCTTGATGCTTCCAAAATTTGAAAAGTGTTATGATTTCAAAAAACGAAAGGGTTCATAGCTTTGTAAATAGAAGCAAGAGATCAAAATCATTTCTTTGACACTTTACAATAAAATAGTTCACTATGGTGAACCTTTGGGATTTTTACACTGTTTTTTGGTAGAAATAGCTGCAATAACGATTGGTCCCATCCTTTGATACGCCATTCATCAAATAGTACTGGTTGCTGCTGACACAAAATTATTGTAGAAAGATATCGTTTGGTGGTTCAAACGAATACTTTCTTATTAATATTTTTTTCCTGGTCAGGCCAAAGTTCTGATCACTTGGAGAAAATGAATGTCCAATCTTGACTCTGCCCCCTGTAGCATCAGATGTAAACACGATCATAGATACATTCTGGAATGTTTGGAGTTTTATGATGAGACAATCATTCATTAATGAAAAAAATTGAGTTCATATGTTTTACCTTTGCTATCCATAAAGCAATAAATAGCACTATGACCTATAATCGTCAAAACATGGACATAGACGCTTGTAGAGCTTGTTGAGTTTGTATTCACATTTAGTTTTGGATAAGTTTTAGATTTGTTTATGTATAAATCATGGAGATGAACCCTCTTTTTATATTTCCTTACATGAAATTAATAGACGGCATGCCAGGGATCTCTCAAATTTTTTTTAATCTTATTTTTTTATTCAGTGAAATACTCACAAACGTCAATTTTCTGTCTGCTGTAACCGTAGGGAAACCTGGTTTCAAAATATGCACACAGTATAATTATTTTAAACTTAATTTGGAGTGGAAGCCATATTTGCCCTTTATAATAATGTCCAAACAAATTAAAAACCTCTTTCGATGTAGACTAGAGATGGTCAAAATACTTCAGGGTAGTTTTGTGGCTTCCATTGTGACTTTCGTCATGAAGTGTTGATTGGAGATGAGAGAAAATTAACTCTCTGAAATATTTGTATGTTGTCATGTATGCCCTTATTTTCTTCAAATGACTTGATTTTAAGTTATTTATAAGTTTTTCAGTCATTTCCTAAAGACTTGCAATAAATCAATAATACACTAATGATATACCTGTTTCTTTGAACCACTCATTCAAATACTATAGGGCCAAGAGTGATCCCTGGCCTTTTTAGGACCCGTTTTCTTCTTTTTTGGAGTACATATTTCCATACATTCACCCAAGAAAAAATCTTGAAGGCATTATCCCTGAGCACTAAAATGTAGCGAAAACATCCAACTGTTCTTCAACTGACACTTTATAAAAACTCGTATTATGACAAAACTTACTAACTAATGTAGACTTGTTAGCTTAAATTAGTTTCACTATACACCCTCTAAGATTTTATTTCTTTATTTTGTTTATTTTTATACTTTATAGTAATTTTCCTTTTTCTTGATAAAATATCTCCATTAAAATTATTTTCCGCCCTTGTATCTTTAGTTTTTATCAATATTAACACTCCCAGAGAGTCCTACTTTATTCACACACCAAAATATCGTTCATCAACTATGAAAAAAGGAGGGAATAACTTAACAATCCATGTGAGGTACAGCTTAGTTCACTGTCAGGTGAGAAAATGTTCTTATAGGCTCACGGTTCACTACCTGGTGGGAAGGTGTTCTAATAGACTCACACTCTACTGTCTGGTGGGAAAGTGTTCTGATAGACTCACACTATACTGTCAGCGAGAAAGTGGTGTTATTATCAAACCACAGCTCACTACCAGGTGGTAAATTGTTTTGATTGACTTACAGTTCAGTTCCAGTTTCTTGGAAATGAGGTCAGCCAGGTCCTTGCAGTAACCCTCGAACCTATCGTTCCCTGTGAAGTTCTCTCCTGGCTCCGGTGTGCGTTGCATGATGTACGGCTCCTCCTGAAACACAAGGAGCCCACATTAATAATATACTGGGACCAACCACATGTCTCATCTTGACAAACAAGGAGCCCACATTATCAACCAACTGGGATAAGCATCATGTCTCCTCTTGACAAAGAGCTAACAATATGAAGAAACCACAAATTTGTCTTTAAGAGCTATAACACAATGGAGCTGCTAGCACCTAGGATCTCCAGATTAGTAAGAAGGACTTCAAACTCTTCTTCCTCCACATAAATAGCCCAACTTGGCTTCAAGAACTCAACCTAAAAGAGTCTTGTGGTGAAGGAAGGTTAGTTCTTAAAACTTGAAGTATTCTTATTCGTACATATGCTATAGCAGAAACAAAGAAAAAACTCAATAATTAAAAACAGTTTTACTATATATGTCTCTAAGCAATTAGAAAGAGTAAACAATACAGTTTTATTGATAGTTTTAGGAAATGCTAAGTGAACACTAGCTTGGATTTGCTTGCGTCATCGTAGGTTAAAATGTGGATGGGTAATGTGCTGGGGACCACACCATTGACCCACTAACGTTCTTGCATGGCCCCCTTAGTACCATGGAAGCATTGGAGAACCCATCACAATTTTGTTTTCCTGAATAGTCTGTAAAATATTTTATAAAATTCTGAAAAAATGGGTTTTGTTTATTTTATCTATTTCTTTGCAAAATATTTTTTTCAATATATACTTTGTCTCGACCCCTTGAAGAAAGAGGTATAGTGATCGTCAAAAAATCAAACTCGACATTTTGATCAGTGTCCACGTTTTCTGACCCCCTGAAACGAAAAAGTGGTTTTCACGATGCCGTTAGTTTTTCTCTTTTACTGCCGCTATCTTGGACTAGAGCCACGCCCATTTTACTGCCGCTATCTCGGACTAGAGCCACGCCCATTTTACTGTCCGCTATCTCGGACTAGAGCCAAGCCCATTTTACTGCCGCTATCTCGGACTAGAGCCAAGCCCATTTTACTGCCGCTATCTCGGACTATAGCCAAGACCATTTTACCGTTTGGGTTTAAACTTGATATCTAGAGTTTTCATAAGATCCACCAAGGGTTTCTTGGAATTAGATATCCAACCCTATATTTTAAGGGTAGTTTGCTGAAGGAAAAAATAGATACAATCGGTTTTCTAGAAATCCGCTCTGACGATTTTTATTAAATTTGGTATCCAGGCCTTGCTTAACATAACAAAAAAATGGCTGTTCTCGTTTTACCATGAAAATAACTTCAAGGTAAATCTTACTTAGGCAGAAACTATCTAGTTGATCACATATCCTCAGTTATTTGAGCTACTAAATAACTTATAATAATTGTTAAGTTGTAGTACTGTTAAAATTATATTATAATCCGGAATATAGTATTTATAAAACCAATATTTTATTAGCTATAAGCAACCATATATGTTTTAAGGAATACTAGAAATATTAAACTGTTTTTTATGCTTTTTGTTGGACAAAGAAGCTCCTTTTTTCAATGTTCATGTAACAGTCTATATTATTACTTTTATTATCTTTGGTTGAGTGTTTATGCAACAGTGTACCGGTATATTATATCAATTTACAAATTTTACGAGTTTTTGGTAAATATTTCTATTTAATGTTTAAATACAGAGAAAAGTCGGTGCGGTGCACCATACCATTTATTTTTAACTTATAACTTAGTAGCATATACCATTTGGGCCATAGCTGACCCGAAGTTTAAACAAATTTGTATTTTGAACTATTGATATTAAAAATAAAATTATTCTTTACATACCATCAATTAAATATGTTGTGTAACATTATAAATACGTTTCAATTTTCGAACCTTACTAAAATATGGCAGTAGCCACATTATATAGAATAATTATTGCTAGTTCTATTGATTCCCTTTAATAAATATTAGAACATGAATTTTATCGTTGGTCTTTGGTACGTGCTTGCAAAGGCTGTTGAAGGCTATCAAAAACTGTGGAACTGTAGAAGATGGTCATAAAATTTCAACAAGCAAATGGACTTAATCCAATATTACGATGTATACCGTTTGTTAATCCTGGATTGTGGTGACAAAATCAATGCCTGATAAATTATCACCTTTAAGAAATGTATTTCAGATGTAGGCAGACAATGCTTACACTCTACATGAGAACGTATCAGCGTATGAGCAGAATGTTATGTGAGAGCCATTCAAGTATTCACAGATAATATAGCTACTATGCCTAGAGAGATTAACCGGGGGAGCATAGAGGTCCTAATAGTGTGAATGACGTAGAGATAATTTGAAGGAATATTACTGCTGATAAATATTTCGTAGGTCTAGATCCAGTTATATAGTCCTTAATAAATACAGGAAGACACCTATCTAAACTTGAATGGATTGGACCAGTTTCGATAGGTGCAAGGTCTCCGAGATACTAACAGGCCTGGGTGCTTGTCCTATGCGAGTTTCTGACGTAAAAAGGAAGGTCTTATATCTCAGGAACTCTGGGTCACCACTGTCTGGCATGAACGTATCACCAGAGTCAAATAACCACAGTCTGCCGAGAAATTCCTTACGGTTAATTTTGTTCGTGCTGATCGTCCAGTCATTACAGTGGTTTTATAGTCGTTTTAATATGTTGTTTTAATATATAACATAATATTGTGATCCAAATTATTTACAATACAATATATTATTTGAAAAAACAGTTCTAAGTTTTTCAATGGTTTGTCTTAATTTGTAAATAATATTAATTTGCTAGTCCTGTTTACAAAATATATTTTAATGGCATTAAACTTTTAATTTCTAAAATACAATTTAAATTCAAAACTGCCTCGTAAGTGTTGTGATCCTGGGTGTAGATTTAACTATGATTCTCAAAAGGAGAGATAAATAAATACATTTTCTTTTCCCAAGGAGCCCCATCGCCGTCAACAGTGGATATGCGCAATTCACAGGGACAATTGTACCGGGAACTGCTACTATTTGTATGGATAATTGTTTGTGAACAATTTATAATCCGAGAAGATCATGCCAAAAGAGATGACGGATCTGTTTCAATAGTTTCTGGAAAAATTCCCAAGCTAACCTATGATGCCTATCTGACAATTTTTCTTAATCAGCCCCCTTATTTCACGTTAGACCCTCCAACTAAACGAAAACCGCCTGAAAAATGAACAGAAGAGACGAGGAAGATTTAAATAAATGAATTCAAGATGATGTTTAAATTAATTTTGGGACCAAAAATGCTAATTAACAGATGGTTTAAACTAGAATTTTTGTTGAGGCATCTATGTTCATGGACACCCAAAAGCCTTTCAACTCAAGATACAATGACGCATGTCTTACAAATCTCAAAACAATATAGTAATTGCACTGAGGAAAACTCTCCAGTGAAAATTAAAACAAAATGTTTGCAGGAGCAAATTAATTTGGCAGTTGATAAATCACCCAAATAAACATCAGAAACTTTAATATGGGCCTGTTCTGTTTATTTTAGTAATCCAGCAGCATATAAACAGATGAGAGACTTTAACTTTTTGAACTCTCCCATCCTGAGTATTTAAGACAGTTAATTATCTCACTCACCAGGCACAGGAAGTTCAGGAATGCCTTATATCAAACATTTGTCTGGAAAAGCTAAGATGTTGGATGATCTTGAAAAAGTTGTAAACTTATTACTTGAAATTTATGTGAAACTATCAATTCCTTGTGAAGGTGGTTCAATAGAAGGATTTTCTGACAATCTTCAAGAAGCTACTACAATGCATCCAAGCATTTATGATATCGTCTTTGTTGTCAATCAATACCGGTAAAACATATGATTACAAATAAACTTAATGAACTAGCTTTTTGTTTATTAAAGGCAATAGCTTTATGTGGATATCGTGTTTTAACAGTAATATCAGACAATAATATTGTGAACAGGAACCTGTTTACTAAATTATTTAGTGGTAGTTAGTTGGTTGTCTACTTTCACAATCCGAATAAAATAGTTGAAAATATATTTATCTATTGTTTGACTCTGTTCATTTGTTAAAATCCATTCGAAACAATTGGTCTAATTTAAAGGGCGCAGAACGAACCTTTTTAATACAACCTTTTCCATTTAATCCCTTTGGGTGAGAGATTAATATACATTTTAGAACTAGTCTTGGTGATTTGATAAAACAGTATTTAAAGAAAACAAAACCATTGCCAAAACAGTCCCAGCTTTGACTCTAGAGGTATTGTTGCTGACGTCAACAAAAAGAAAACTGTTGCACACGTAGACAAATTATTTGACGAAAAAAATAAATTTGCTTTGACATTATTGAAAATTAAATATCTACAAGAAACTGTTAAATTTATGTAATTAATTTCATCTAGGTAGAAATGCATGAATGTAAATCATCCAATGAAAGGTAGATATCTTAGCAACCACCTATGCGAGCAAATAAGAGATACAAACTGTACATCAATAAAATCTCACTAAGCTTGGTCAGAAAAAGCTATATGCCTGAAAAAGCTATAACTAATAATTTTTAAGGAGTCGTTCATATTAAAGGATAATTTTATGTTTAAAAAGTACAATCTTGTATTAAGTGTTTATTTATTGAACACCTTGTGTACATTAGAATTTAGCAAACCGATTGGACAGGTACAAAAGTGATGATTAATATGCCATTAATAGATTGCAATCTAAGAATTAACTCGACAACTTATATACTCATTATATACAAACAATTGCCCATGGCTTTATTTTTATTGTCTTCTATTGAGCCAGGCTTCGTTATTTTCATAAAGTTGGTGATGTATGTCTTAAACTTTCTGAGCTCATTTAATACAAGCTCCAGTGGCATTTATATTTATATTTTATATATCTACCATTCTCTAAATAGCTAATAATAAACATTCAACCTTACACCGATTCATTGCAAAAGTATTCACTTTCGTGTGGATTGAAAAAGGCCTCCTAGACACGGGAATATAACCTGTAAACTTTGGCTCAGCGTGGGAATGCTCTGCCACTGAGCTATCTAGGGATCGACCCATGATCATGTCTAATCATAGTAAAGTTTTGGCTTTACACGATGTAATCTAAAGAGGCTATTCAAATTATTGGTATGGCAGAAATGGCAAACATCATGCAGCTACGAATCTATTGAATTTTCTTTCATAAAGACTTTATAAAATGTTAAGGCAGGTATATTATCATACAAGTTTTGCTAGGATATAGAGCGATATCTGGCAGGGAAATGCCTTTACGATGGTTCTTCGTAAGAAAATGGGTAAAGCCAAAGATTTACATGTTAACTATTACGATGTTTACCTAATTCAGAGCCTTAAGAAAACTAAAACAAATTATTATACAGTTCAGTTTATGTTGCAACACCAACACATTTTTGGGTGTGTGTATGAATTCATATGACCTAAGTAAGCATTTAAATTTAATTTTAAGCATGTATAGGTTATTAAAATATATACTTGACTATGAATAAGATACAGCTCATATTGTGGTATAAGTGTTCAAAGTCTTATAGACACTAAATTAAATCAATAACATGCATTTCTGCATATTTTTTCACTTCGCGAATATTAAAACTATGACTAATACTACCAGTGACGTAATAAGTACGAAGATATCTGAAGATTTACACGCCCACTGGCCATGCACTGAACTCCAACTAATGTCCACTCAGCTACAATGAGGTATAAAACATGGTTCGTGTGAACGTACCACGATGGTGGTCACAATATAAGTGCGGTTCTTCTCTATCTCGGAGTGAGGCTTGAGACGCACGTACTTGGCGGATACAGGAGTGAACCCAGCCTCATCAGTCCACTCTGCCACCTGCAATGTAACGTACACAGTCATTAGAGAGAGCTCCATAGCTTCCTGGAACGATTTATCATATCAGCTTCCTGGACCCATTGATCATATCAGCTTCCTGGAACCATTGATCATATCAGCTTCCTGGAACGATTGATAATCTCAGCTTCCTGGAACAATTGATCAGCTCAACTTCCTGGAACAATTGATAATCTCAGCTTCCTGGAAAGATTGATCAGCTCAACTTCCTGGAACAATTGATCATATCAGCTTCCTGGAATAACCATTGATCATATCAGCTTCCTGGAACGATTGATCATATCAGCTTCCTGGAACGATTGACCATTCCAGCTTCCTGGAACGATTGATCATATCAGCTTCCTGGAACAATTGATCATATCAGCTTCCTGGAACAATTGATAATCTCAGCTTCCTGGAACCATTGATCATATCAGCTTCCTGGAACGATTGACCATTCCAGCTTCCTGGAACAATTGATCATCTCATCTTCCTGGACCCATTGATCATATCAGCTTCCTGGAACAATTGATAATCTCAGCTTCCTGGAAAGATTGATCAGCTCAACTTCCTGGAACAATTGATCATATCAGCTTCCTGGAACAATTGATCATATCAGCTTCCTGGAACAATTGATCATTTCAGCTTCCTGGAACGATTGATCATCTCAACTTCCTGGACCCATTGATCATATCAGCTTCCTGGAACAATTGATCATTTCAGCATCCTGGAACAATTGACCATTTCAGCTTCCTGGAACAATTGATCATATCAGATTCCTGGAACGATTGATCATTACAGCTTTTTGGCATGATTGATCATTTCCAATTCTTGAGTTAATTGATCATCTAAAATAACAGTACAATATAATGGTATTAACAGAACATGTATGTATGTGTGTGTGTATGTGTGTGTGTGCACCACGTCTTACTACCCATCCGAGCTAAAGGCACATGTTTACACCAATTGCTGGTTATGAAGAAAATATAAATAAGAATAGGTTTACCCACGTATGCGTGTAGAAATAGAGGGAAACCATTGAGGATAAACCTATTTCAGTATACTGCGAGATTGGTGCCTTATACTGTGTGGTCAGAAAGACACATAGTTTATGACTTCTTTGATTCTAAGACGGACATTTTCCCCCCAATTATTCAGTAATAAAATATGTCATTTATGTAGGGTATTTAATCGTTTTAATTTTGTTTATTTTTTTATAATCAGAGGTTTTTATGTTGGTGTTACTGTAAAATTGAGGTGCATCTTACAATTTATGACATCTTATGTTTAAAGAAATACTAATAGTTGCCATAAAGCAAATTTGAGGAAATCACTTTACGAATGACGCGAACATAAAGTATTTAAAATATCCTAAGTTGGGGGTTAATAGATGTAGTCAAAGTTTGGGAGGAGGCGTATTCAGGTTTCTTATAGTTAGGAGATACTGTGAGTATTACTTTACATACTATTTACGGAAAAAGCCATAGCTGGATATTATTTATTGGGAGAAACAAAAAACACACATTTTCATTATGATTTATAAAATAAAAAAATAGTTCTTACCAAATTAATATCACAATTCAAATAAAAAAACTTTAGCAGTTTATATTGCTCCCAACGTGTATTTTCAGTTTTCTTGGTAATAATTTCCTTTTACGGTTCAAAGATTGGGGATGTTCCCCTCCCTAACAGACGAAACTTGATGTCAAGTCAGATCTTGGTGATAATTTCTGCACTCCTCCTTCTCTAGAAGTGAAACCAGCTGCTTACCACGACCACCCGCGTGTCAATAAAGTGGAGATGTTTACTGACCTTGACCATGGCACTATTCACGGTCATTTCTACAACATGTAACGTGTAGTTCTGTCGGCGACCGTCATCGTTAAATCTTATCTCTCCAGTCAGTCCTTCAAGTTCAACCTGGAAAAATAAGATATCAATATGAATAGCAAGAGATCAACTCCAATATTCAAAGCTGCAACAGGCATGACAGCATCAAACTTATAAATACTACAAAATAACCAATTTGAAACAATGAGCCAGAATTATTGATTCATATTGATTATTGAGTGGCTCACTTAGATATACTAGAGCATTAGGAATTCCAAAGTTCATCGCCGCACTTTCTAAAATACTCTGACTATCCTTAACTTTAGCTAATTATATCCACTCCACCCCATTATACACTATCCGTATCTTGAGCTAATTATATCCACTCCACCCCATTACACCCTATCCGTATCTTTATCTAGTTTTTTCCACTCCCCCTCATTACACCCTATCCGTATCTTGTACTAGTTATTTACACTCCCCCTCTTTACACCCTATCCGTATCTTTATCTAGTTTTTTCCACTC
>CABFVZ010002150.1:65051-111230 GCA_902151445.1 Timema monikensis | reverse complement strand
ATTTATCTGATTACCAAACCCTTCCTTCACCTCTGACAAGACATCTTGTGAATGTGGGGAATGCCAGGCCTCCACCGTGGTTCGGATTCCACGTTAAACTGTAGGTCCTTCATTTCATCTCACAATCACCCTACCATTACACATTAGCGTAAGTGCGTATAACCCGAATGGGTAGTAAGACGCGGTGCTAATAATAATAATAATAATAATAATAATAATAATATTTCCACTCTTCCTCTTTACACCCTATCACTTTCAGGTCCATTCTAATGTTATCCTCGCATCTGCCTCTTCTTCCTCCCAATGATTTCTTCCCATAAGGTTTGCGTGCTAATATCCCGAACAAGGTTTTAGATTCTCCATTTCCTCTGCATCCTGCCCACCGTAATTTACGAGACCTGAGTATCCTAACAATGTCCTGTGATTAGTACAGCATATGTAGCTCATCATTATCTAATCTTCTCCTCTCACCAGTATGCTCATCCTTTTTAGAGCAAATATCTTCCTCGGCACCTTGTTTTCAAACATCCTAAATTTGTTTTCGTCCTGTAAGGTAAGATAACTCTCTTCACACCCATAGAGGAAAACCAGTAAGATTAATGTTTGTACACTCTGAGTTTTATATTCCTATTACACAGTCAAGATGTCACTAAATTACTGACCAAGTGATAGCATGCATTTACAAACTGTAGTATTTTCCTAATTTCCAGTATAAAATTGTTGTTGCTATTTAAGATTGTTCATAAATATTTAAACTGATTAACCCTGTCAAATAATATGTTGTTGGGAGTAATTTCTAAATCATCTTCTTCAATCTATGTTTTCTGTGTGATCACATATTTACAATGTTCAGCGTTGGCCCACACAATAAGTAAATATCATCCAAAGACTAGAAATATTATCTCTGATTGGTTCGGGTGGAATTACTGGTTAAATATTTAAATTGACCTAAAACTCTTCTCCACACCATTTCAACCTCACAATCTAAGTCTAATAACACACAACCTAATTTCATTATCATGGTTTCGTCAGGCGTTGAAAATTACATCACGAGGATAAGTGGTACAAATGTGACTTGTGTCTCAAAAAGAAATATCAACCTAAACTTTCCCAATAAACATGCCACTTCTACCTTCACATACGCCAGACGTTGGTTGTTCTAACTATAGTGTAAACGCCGGAAATTACTATTCTCTCAATGCGGCTCAGTTCAGAAAACATTAATATTAATTCGAATACCGGCCACGAAAGCCTTTAAAACAAATAATATATGGATTAATATAGTGTATATGTGGAACGTAGCAGACATTAAATTATTGTGAACATCTAGAATGTATTAAATATTCTGTATCCAAGCAAACATAACGCAATGTTTATTTTAAATCCTGTAAATATTATCCAAAATATTATTTATAACAATTAAATAGGACACTTCAGCCATTATTATATTAATGATAATGGATTATTTAATTTGAAGAAATAAGCTTAATTATTACACCCTCTACACAAGGAATATTTACGATCTTATCTACAAGTCTATGGATGGAATTTGTATATACAAACGTGAATGTATAGTGGAAATACATTATTTAACATTCCCTGTCATTGCACTCAGCAGAAATCGAAACCCTGATTTCAGGGTTGGTGTATTTCTGTTGATTGATATGAACAATAGCTTTTTGTAGGTACTTAACACTCAATAATTGATTTGGGAAATAGTATCGTTATATGTGCATGAGGATGCTCTAATAATTAATTACATTTCACTAGCTTCATCTGAAGACTAATTGGGGATTACCCCAGATTCTACCAATTTTCGCTCAATATTTTGGTTATAATCTGAATTCACATCATTTAATAACACATATCTCTAAAAATAATCTAAACGATACTGATAATTAGATTACTCCATGGCTAACAGTCTTTGAATATAAAACTATTTTTACACCAAACCTAACCTCTCGGACAAGCTGCCCACGTCTAGTCCTTCCACCAATGTTAAAATAAGAACTTTAGTAGAAATTAAACAGAGTTTGGGTGAAGAGAGAGGGGGACATGATATTGATAAAAAAGACCAAGCAACACACTAGCCAGGTTTAAGGCGCCAAAGACCTTGTAACAATATTTATTTTATTTGTTTGAGGTATTTAACGTGCAATTTCTGAATCGATAGTTTATATCAGCACACGGGGATTTCTCTGAGTGAGAACGAAAGGGCCTACAAATTTTGCCAAGAAAAGTATCTAAACATACCTTCCAGGGTTATTTTACATATTACAGTTGACATGGGACCAACGGCTTTACTTCCCCTTCGAAGGAAGTTGTACTACCGATTTATATCACGTAAGAAAGATCCATTGATCCCGGCTGGGTTTAAACCCACGAAGATCGAGTCTTGAGGCGAGAAATTTAACTCTAGATCACTGAGTTCAACCTTGTTACTCTAAAAATAGACTTGACAAGCTTGATATTCAACCCACCTGCCCACCAATGTGGGATATTTATACACATTGATGGGTAACTTTGGGATATTTATGATTAAGTAAAACTTGAAGCAATTAATGTACGAGAATCCTATACCTTTTCAATCGGATTACAACCCTACTCCTCTCACAACCACAAAAATGGCGAATAAATGTAAAGTTTGTCATATAGACATAATTCTCTGACTACATGGATACGAGAGAATAAAACTAAACTAATTAAGAAAAGTTATATCAAGTGAGGTTATTTACTGTCACTAACAAGCCGAGATTATCCTCAATTCTCTCTGTTGTATTTGTCTGTGTCGTCCTTGAATATCAGTTGACGTAATCTCCTAGCTTTCAACTCAGAGATATACCTTGTGAGAGATTCGACAACGGCGAGGTTTGAACTGGGAGCGTTGGTTAGTTATCTCCTCCGAGATACACAACCAGCTGCTCCATCCAATTTGGTCGGACTTTCTTCTCTTGAGGTTGTCTAAAAACGTGTCGGTCCGATCCCAGCTAGGGCAGTGTGATCAATATAAATGCGCATGTAAATGTGGGGAGTTGTTTTACGAGTGTTGAACTATTAAACAAATGAACTGTTTAGTTCTTGAAGGGATTCTTAGGTCGTGATGCGACCACGCGTGGTCACGAAGAAGAGATGTTAGTTTTAATTGTTAATTTGTAGCCGGGTTAATCATGGGTTTTGTATTAAGAGTTGAATAAATCTTAAAGTTATCAATATCCACCACTTTTTTCTGACCGACCTCTCCGTAACACTTCCATGGTGACGCGCCCCAAGGGAGGACCGCAGACTTCTAAGCTAAAAGTAGAGGTAAAGGTGTGGTGTCCCCGGTGGGTGGACCGAGGTGTCCCCAAGAGTGTTGAAAAGGCTTACGAGATGTATGGGTTCAATACGACTCGGGACAGAGAGATGTAGATATATAACTTAAATGAGTGCATTAGATCTATGAATACGAGGTCCATGAGTAACAAGGAGCTCACATGAGTAACAAAGAGCTCACTTGGGTAACAATGAGCTCACTTGGGTAACAAAGAGCTCACTTGGGTAACAAGGAGCTCACTTGGGTAACAAAGAGCTCACTTGGGTAACAAAGAGCTCACTTGGGTAACAATGAGCTCACTTGGGTAACAATGAGCTCACTTGGGTAACAAGGCCACGGGTTTATTTATAAATCTAATCAAATAACTATAGAAAACTGCCGACTTCACAACACAAAATAAGAAAATGTAACAATTAATGAACATCGATACATTATCTTAGGAGTGTTATCAGTATTAACATAAAAATTTCACTAGTTCTCGAGAAACCTGATATTTCCAAACGTATGCTTTTTCCACACGACCTGTCCGCTAGCTAGCGCCATCTACGGTTTCCATGATCCATCTGTTCTTGTTGACGCGGAAGGATACTTTGGTTTGTTGTGAAGCCACGCCACGCCTATCACTCTCCCGCTCACCATCCCACAAAAAGGGTTTTAGACTTGCAGTCAACAGGGCCAAGGGCCTTAAATTGTATCTATCTAATTGTTAAGACCACCTTGTGTACCACTATACGGGTCATAGTCAATTTCTTTTTTTAAATGTTCTTTGCCAAATACTGCTAAGTTTTTATTTGTCGTGTTCAACTTGCTCGCTGTAACTAGTGTGAAGGGCTACATTAGACCCACTACCCTATTGGTGGGAGAGCTGGAAACAGTTCTAAGGGCTGTAAATAGGGCAAATAACGAGGTAGTGTAAACATGTCTTTGACAAGCCAGCCACTTGGAAAAACGAAACCAGATCCTCATCAATCACAGTCACGTGTTATTAAGACAGCCAACCTTAGGTCACGTGACCTCCCATGTGACGTCATAGGTCGCACATATCGATCATATGCCCTCGTTCACCCCCCCATTCCTCGATATACCATCTTTTTTTTCATGCGCCAAGTCTTATTACCCCCCGGTCTATCCACATATCTACATTAATAGGGTAGAAATGAGTAGGGTAAATTTTATAGAAAATGTAACAGCTTTTAAGTGGAGGAGCAAAAACAGACAATTTATAAAATCTACGCCTGGTCTACTCGACCAGGAACACAACCCCAAGTCTATTATCACCGTAGATTAGATGGGCTTGGTGCCCTGGAGCACAAGCCACTGATGCAGGCATACAGAGATGTGATACTGCTCTTGAAAATATGTGATCGATTAGATTGAACCAGTCATGACGTTAGTTTATTAATACCGCCTTGTGTATTATCAGATAAGACATGTAAAGTGTTGGACGTCAGGTGGTAGATAAGTGTCGTATTAACCGGGTCACTAGCCAAAATAGTGTCATCTTACTCGGGCCAACAGCAAAAAAAAAAAAAGTTTAATATCCGGGTCACTAGCCAAAATAGACTTCATTGAAGATCCAGTAATATGAGGTAAGCATGTTGCTGCTTTAATATCCGATAAATATTTGATATGAGAATGAATAATTCCGAACTCTTTGAAACACAATCATTGGTACCATTTGTGAAGTATAAACTTATCTGCGTCAATGGACACGTAGGTTAAGGCGTAAACTTAGTCTGTTATTATTTGGAAGTGATAACAAGGTCAGAGTTTAATTTCAGGCCTAGTGTATTGAAGCTGGTTACAGTCTATTTAAAACACGTAGACTTCATTTTTGTGGGGTGAACTGGCGGTCTAGGGGTAAGGTGTCAGACTTTTGTTATGGGAGTCCGGGGTTCAATCCTCGGTCCTGGTACAGATGAATCTGATTGCCAAACCCTTCCTTCACATCTGACAAGACGTGTATTAATCACAACTTGTGAATGTGGGGAATGCCAGGCCTCCACCGTAGTTCGGATTCCACGTTAAACTGTAGGTCCTTCATTTCATCTCACAATCACCCTACCATTACACATTAGCCTAAGTGAATACAACCCGAAAGGGTAGTAAGACGCGGTGCTAATAATAATTATTTATTATTGTGGTTTTAACTAAATTCGTTTTTAAGTTAGTTAAGTTAATTTCTAACTGTATCTGTTAATACTAATGATTAATTGAACTGTACATAATTGTTTATACATTGTATATTAATTGAAGCAAACAAACGGGTCTTTTTTTATTCTATAGATGGAATGATATAAACAACACATTAAGAATCGAGAGTATGTGGAAATTACGATACATTTTCCTAGTCTTGAGAGTTTTTACAGGATTGCAATCTATTCTCTGCGCATCATGTCCTAGAGAGGCAGCCTCAAAATGTAAATGTCATGGCCTTCAAACCAATCTCGGCAAAAACTTGGTTTTATCTTAGGAAGATTTAATTATTACAACGTCTTCATAGGTGGAACAATTTGGAAAATAATAATTAATCAATTATTTTTCTTACTGCGTTTTACTACCCTTACAGGTTTTAAGATCGATCTAATTAACAAACAGAACTAAGTTAACAAATTACAGCGCAGTCATTATCAAATTTAGAAGTTAAAGATATGAATGCATTAATATATATATCCCAAATTGATGGGCACGTGATTTAGACGTAAAGTTTGTCTAGTTTGGTTAGTTGGTGATGGTGAGGTCGGGGTTCAAATATTGGTCTAGTGTACATGCAAATTCTTTTACATTTCATATAAATTGTACGAGTATATATCAAAATATGTTTCCCAAACTTTTAAACACACAGTTCTTGCTTGAGACTTAGCTATCTACGTTTTGGGTTTCTTAAGTTTTATATTACGACATACAAGCGGCGGACCCACATTTTGAAAAATAATGCTAATAATTCTACTTATAGTGAAACAATGTATTTAAAAACAGGTTATAATACCTTGCAACGTGATAACCCATCTATAGTAGCTCGGTTTGAATGTAATTCTCTTATAGACTTGTTTGCTGGTTACGGGGAGCTATGGGCTCAAATCCCGGATGAATGGGTCTTTTTTCCTAAACAGTTCCCAACTCTCCCTCCACACAATATCTGATACACTTCCTCCAGAATTATACCTTTCTCGTATCCCCCCATTAGCTTAACAAATGTTTGTACGTGTCATCCAAGCAAGTAGACATGATGACAAAAATAGAAAATATAAGAAATCTCAAATACTGATAATTGTATAAATAATGTCGTATAATATCAAAACTAGTGACAGCAAAATTTAAATCTGAACCGTTCAAATGTATTGTTTGAAGTTTGAAACTTGGAACGAGTAGGACCGGGGGACTGCGATTGGTACGTTAGATCACCAGTAAGAGAGGTCGCAAGGAGGAGACAATAAAACCAGGGAGAATGACGGTCACAAGAAGATAAAGTGTCTCATGGAGAACGAGAACAAGAAACAGGGGAAAGTGTAGCTTGTGAATTAAAGAGGAAGTGCGTGTGAAAGAAGAATAGAGTATGGCTGAAGATGCAAGGGAGGATTAGATGCGAGTAGCACAAGGAAATAGAGAAAGTGAGCGAGCAAGTAAAGAGTGAACAAGAGAATGTCCCTTTCGTTCGAGTGGTTCACTGGAAGCTACCGGATCAAGCCGGCTACTGGATAACTGCTCCCCTGTGTGATATGACTCCACGATTTACGACCTAGTCTCTTTCGCCCAATGGACCCCACAAACTTGGTGACTCCTGGATCTTCCTTGGAGGTGCGAGACAGATTCGTCCGCACGCAGCTCAGAGCTACACAGACACGACAATTCGAGATCTTAGACTCGGAAACCAATGGAAGTTCCTGGCGCTTTCCTCGAGTTGTTGCGGGCTTTAGTAACACGGTTTCTATCATTTTGAACCTTGGGGTTACGCATGAGGGACTTTCCACATTGGTGAACACGTGGACTAAATGTTGGGCTCGTGTTGTGTGGTTTACTGGTGGTGGATAGTTCCGTGTTATAATCCCAACTGGGTGAACTGAGGGTGTTTATTCATTAATGGTTTCTCGCTCTCTCTCCAAGCAAATGAAAGGGCATCTCTAGCCCATTAGCGCATTTAAATGCTCACAGCCCAGTCGGATAGCAAGGCACTGTGGAATACAAAATGTGGTAGTTCAAAATAATATTTTCAGGCTTTAGTTGTGTTAAGGAAATTATAACTTTCAACGTTTCAGTTGTGGTTAATTTCACTTCGGTGGCCACATAGTCCATGGAATCACTCTTGTGGAAGACTGGATTGCCGATTACAAGGAGATAGGGATTTGAATCTCAATCAGGTGTACTAAGGGTGTTTTATGCAAAATGGTTTTCCACTCTCCATACATGCACATTCAGATACACATTCTATATATTCATCCTTACTCATCCCTAGCTCACTATCGTAATAATAAATAGTCTATATTCATACAACCTGAACAGGTAGTAGATTTGTTTCAACATACGCATGTAGAGCGCAGTATTTACTACTTACTTTTTGGATCAAGCATTTCGGAGGCTATTTAGATTTGTTATTGATCTAAAAAAGGGTATTTTATTTTACTAAAAGTGACTATTTTACTATTTATAAGGGTTACCTGGTGGTCTAGGGGTAAGATGTCAGACTTCAGTGCTGGGGGTCCAGGGATCAATTTTATGTCCCGGCAGAGATTTAAATATCTGATTACCAAACCCTTCCTTCACCTCTGACAAGACATCTTTGTGAATGTGTGGAATGCCAGGCCTCCACCGTGGTTCGGATCCCACGTTAAACTGTAGGTCCTCCATTTCATCTCACAATCACCCTATCGTTACACATTAACGTAAGTGCATATAACCTTAACTGGTAGTAAGACGCGGTGCTAATAATAATAATAATAATAATAATAATAATATTTACATTTTGATCATCACTATGTCTCAGTTAGTGCATGGTCAAAATATTCATCATAACCAAAAGTTTGATTTTATTAACTGATCTCTCTCAAAAATGTTTTATATTTGGTAAAAATGTACAAATTCTCAATTTACACATTGTGTTTTCAGGTTGGTTTGTAACACCAACTGATCAAATTAAATATGTTGTGTTACTAAATATATACCCTAGCAATTTATGTTTTGCACCGCGTCTTATTATATATTCAGGCTATATTCATATGTAGGCTACTAACCACATAATGTGTTAGGGATGAGGAAGAATAAATTTAGAGTTAATGTACCAGGATTTACATGTAGGTTGAGTGGAGAACCACTTAGGAAAAGCCAATGTCAGTACACCCAACTGAGATTCAAACCCTGATCTCCCCATCATCCATAGTTAAGTCTATTGTGAGAATGACCCCTTTAGATCATGTGTTCATGTAGCAAGCATCTGAGCAATAGTCTCCACTTTCTGCTTTGTTTAAAAGATCGACAAAAGCTGGAGTAATAAAATAGCTTCATTGCTTCACGTTAAGAGTCATTAGTTTGAACCTTTGTGGTGGTTCTTTTAAATATATGCATAGCATTCATTATTATAATTATGTAATAGCAATGTTATTAAAGATACCCTTTACAAATATATTAAATAATTTTACAATTAATTATTAATTATTCATTAAAAGTAATTAGTAATGATAAGCTATTAATTGAGAATAAGACCTTCTGTTTAGTTTGACATTAATATAATAACCAAATGTTTCACAAACATAGTCATGACTAATCAGTGGTTGGAAAGATAACAATAATTATAGTTTTTATTTGTCATTTGGGGTATTTAACGCGTACTTTCTGAACCGAATGCTTACATCCGCACACGACATATAAACTTAAACCTAGAACCGACACAACACCCAGTCCCCAGCCGTTAATTCATCACCGTGAAAAGGAACACACATTTCACCCATGATACATTTTTCAGTCATGCTGGGACCCTTAGCTCAGTAGACAAACACGTTACCAACTGAGCTCAGTAGACAAACACGCTACCAACTGAGCTCAGTGGACAACACGCTACCGACTTAGCTCAGTATACAAACACACTACCGACTGAGCTCAGTAGACAAACACGCTACCGACTGAGCTCAGTAGACAAACACGCTACAAACTTAGCTCAATAGACAAACACGCTAAGGACTGAGCTCAGTAGACAAACACGCTACCGACTGAGCTCAGTGGACAAACACGCTACCAACTTAGCTCAGTAGACAAACACACTACCGACTGAGCTCAGTAGACAAACACGCTACCGACTGAGCTCTGTAGACAAACACGCTACCAACTGAGCTCAGTGGACAAACACACTACCGACTGAGCTCAGTGGACAAACACGCTACCAACTGAGCTCAGTAGACAAACACGCTACCGACTAAGCTCAGTGGACAAACATGCTACCGACTTAACTCAATAGACAAACACGCTACCGACTGAGCTCAGTGGACAAACAAGCAACCGACTTAGCTCAGTAGACAAACACACTACCGACTGAGCTCAGTTGACAAACACACTACCGACATAGCTCAGTAGACAAACACACTACCGACTGAGCTCAGTAGACAAACACACTACCGACTGAGCTCAGTGGACAAACACACTAACGACTGAGCTCAGTGGACAAACACACTACCGACTTAGCTCAGTAGACAAACACAATACCAAGTGAGCTCAGTGGACAAACACGCTAACGACTTAGCTCAGTAGACAAACACACTACCGACAGAGCTCAGTGGACAAACACACTGCCGACTGAGCTCAGTAGACAAACACACTACCAACTGAGCTCAATGGACAAACACGCTACCAACTGAGCTCAGTGGACAAACACACTACCAACTGAGCTCAGTGGACAAACACGCTACCAACTGAGCTCAGTGGACAAACACACTACCGACTGAGCTCAGTAGACAAACACACTACCGACTGAGCTCAGTGGACAAACACACTACCGACTGAGCTCAGTAGACAAACACACTACCGACTGAGCTCAGTAGACAAACACACTACCGACTGAGCTCAGTAGACAAACACACTACCGACTGAGCTCAGTAGACAAACACACTACCGACTGAGCTCAGTAGACAAACACACTACCGACTGAGCTCAGTAGACAAACACACTACCGACTGAGCTCAGTAGACAAACACACTACCGACTGAGCTCAGTAGACAAACACACTACCGACTGAGCTCAGTAGACAAACACACTACCGACTGAGCTCAGTAGACAAACACACTACCGACTGAGCTCAGTAGACAAACACACTACCGACTGAGCTCAGTAGACAAACACACTACCGACTGAGCTCAGTAGACAAACACACTACCGACTGAGCTCAGTAGACAAACACACTACCGACTGAGCTCAGTAGACAAACACACTACCGACTGAGCTCAGTAGACAAACACACTACCGACTGAGCTCAGTAGACAAACACACTACCGACTGAGCTCAGTAGACAAACACACTACCGACTGAGCTCAGTAGACAAACACACTACCGACTGAGCTCAGTAGACAAACACACTACCGACTGAGCTCAGTAGACAAACACACTACCGACTGAGCTCAGTAGACAAACACACTACCGACTGAGCTCAGTAGACAAACACACTACCGACTGAGCTCAGTAGACAAACACACTACCGACTGAGCTCAGTAGACAAACACACTACCGACTGAGCTCAGTAGACAAACACACTACCGACTGAGCTCAGTAGACAAACACACTACCGACTGAGCTCAGTAGACAAACACACTACCGACTGAGCTCAGTAGACAAACACACTACCGACTGAGCTCAGTAGACAAACACACTACCGACTGAGCTCAGTAGACAAACACACTACCGACTGAGCTCAGTAGACAAACACACTACCGACTGAGCTCAGTAGACAAACACACTACCGACTGAGCTCAGTAGACAAACACACTACCGACTGAGCTCAGTAGACAAACACACTACCGACTGAGCTCAGTAGACAAACACACTACCGACTGAGCTCAGTAGACAAACACACTACCGACTGAGCTCAGTAGACAAACACACTACCGACTGAGCTCAGTAGACAAACACACTACCGACTGAGCTCAGTAGACAAACACACTACCGACTGAGCTCAGTAGACAAACACACTACCGACTGAGCTCAGTAGACAAACACACTACCGACTGAGCTCAGTAGACAAACACACTACCGACTGAGCTCAGTAGACAAACACACTACCGACTGAGCTCAGTAGACAAACACACTACCGACTGAGCTCAGTAGACAAACACACTACCGACTGAGCTCAGTAGACAAACACACTACCGACTGAGCTCAGTAGACAAACACACTACCGACTGAGCTCAGTAGACAAACACACTACCGACTGAGCTCAGTAGACAAACACACTACCGACTGAGCTCAGTAGACAAACACACTACCGACTGAGCTCAGTAGACAAACACACTACCGACTGAGCTCAGTAGACAAACACACTACCGACTGAGCTCAGTAGACAAACACACTACCGACTGAGCTCAGTAGACAAACACACTACCGACTGAGCTCAGTGGACAAACACACTCCCGACTGAGCTCAGTAGACAAACACACTACCAACTGAGCTCAGTAGACAAACACACTACCGACTGAGCTCAGTAGACAAACACACTACCTACTGAGCACAGTAGACAAACACACTACCAACTGAGCTCAGTAGACAAACACACTACCGACTGAGCTCAGTAGACAAACACACTACCGACTGAGCTCTAGCCTACTTTTGTGTTAACTAATTTTAGAAAAATAAACATATATTATGTATGATTTATCGTGTCAAAGACACCCAGATACCAATTTTGAAACCATATTATTTAGTTACTTAAAAAAAATCGAATGTTTCAAAAATCTCTTGTTGGTAAACATCTTATAATATTGATATTATTTTACGAAAAATAATATATCCAATAATGCATAGTATAAAAAATTTACCAGACACATTTTTAACAATATTGTTGGAGCAATTTTTAATATATTGAATATATTTATTACATTTAATATATTTTTCTCTAAAACCAAGTATACTGTTAGGTAAAAACTCCCTAGATAACCATTAAAAAAACTACTAGAGCCATTTTAGAAAAAATTGCAATTCAAAATACAATTTATAGATAAAGCATCCTAATTTAAGGGCTAAGATCAAAATCAAAAATTGTTCCTAAGTATGGCCATATAATATCTACATCTCAAGTTAGAACCAAATCCATCAACTTGTTTCAGATCTGTCTCAAGGAACACATAAACTGAGAGAGTGGCAGAATTATTGTAAAATACACTTCATTGAGATTGAGGGCAAATAAAACGTAATTATTCTTCATAATCTTGAGGAAAACCTTTTCACGATTACAACACTTGTTTCTACATGAAAAATTAAAAAGATTTACAGATGTAATCTATGAAGAAACACTTTATATCTTTGTGCAGTGTCAGCAGTGTAAAATGTGAACTTTAGTCCAATTTATCTTGTGGTAGCAGTGTAAAGCGTGAACTATGCTTATATTTATTTAGTAGTAGCAGTGTAATATTTGAACTATGCTCCTATTTTCATAGTAGTAGCAGTGTAATGAGTAAACTATACTCCTATTTAAAAGTTTGTAGCAATGTATTGGGTGACCTTTGGTACTAATTGTTTCCATGAGAAATTTCTATTATCGCTGCTGGTGTAGTTACATTGTGTACATGGGTCGTGTTTCCACAGGAAGCAGAAATACGTGCGACTTTTGAGGGAGAGAGAGATAGAGAGAGAGAAAGAGAGAGACGTGTTGTTGTGCTAGGCTAGCCATTGAAGTGTTATATATAATTAGAAAATGTTATGACAACAATTCTTAAAGAGCTTGGATGTGGAAATGTTTATTGTTGAGATAGAAATGACTCCAGGTTTCGGGGATACAAGGTTATAATGTAATATCTTAATTAAGTATCTACTGACGTGCAAAATTTCTTGGAAAATGTGTTTTCGTATTTCCCTAGTTAGTTATTCATCATCACGATGGTGCTGATCAGATACGTTACTAAATACGCTCGTGGAAATGGGCCCTAGACATCTTGAATTTATTATAAATAATTTATTAGTTATATTTGCAAGGATTTAGTTAAACGTAAGGCTTTAAATCTTAAGAAAGATAGACAATACAGGATAACTCAACACCCTGAGTTTCTAGAGGGGCGATACAGACGTACCTTCCTGAGTAAGATAGAGAGTACAGGATAACTCAACACCCTAAGTCTCTAGAGGGGAGAATCAGACGTACCTTCCTGAGTAAGATATACGATACAGGTTAACTCAACACCCTGAGTCTCTAGAGGGGAGAGTCAGACGTAATTCCTGAGTATGATAGACAATACAGAATAACTCAACACCCTGAGTATCTAGACAGGAGAGTCAGACGTACCTTTCTGAGTAAGATAGACAATATAGGATAACTTAACACACTGAGTCTCTAGAGAGGAGAGTCAGAGGTACCTTCCTGAGTAAGATTGACAATAAAGGATAACTTAACACACTGAAACTCTAGAGCGGAGTGTCAGACGTACCTTCCTGAGTAAAATAGACAAGATAAGATAACTTAACACACTGAAACTCTAGATGAGGGAGTCAGACGTACTTTCCTGATTAAGATAAACAATATAGAGTAACTCAACATCCTGAGTATCCGGAGGGGAGAATCAGACACACCTTCCTAAGTAAGATAGACAATACAGGATAAATCAACACCCTGAGTATCTAGAGGGGAGAGTCAGACGTACCTTCCTGAGTAAGATAGACAATTTAGGATAACTTAACACACTGAGTCTCTAGAGGGGATAGTCAGACGTACCTTCCTGAGTATGATAGACAATACAGAATAACTCAACACCCTGATTATCTAGAGGGGAGAGTCAGACGTACCTTCCTGAGTAAGAAAAACAATATAGGATAACTTAACACACTGAGTCTCTAGAGAGGAGAGTCAGAGGTACCTTCCTGATGTAAGATTGACAATAAAGGATAACTTAACACACTGAAACTCTAGAGCGGAGTGTCAGACGTACCTTCCTGAGTAAAATAGACAAGATAGGATAACTTAACACACTGAAACTCTATATGGGGAAATCGGACGTACCTTCCTGATTAAGATAGACAATTTAGGATAACTCAACACCCTTAGTATCTAGAGGGGATATCCAGGTTTTACCTTCCTGAGTAAGATAGACAATATAGGATAACTCAACACCCTGAATCTTTAGAGGGGAGAGTCAGACGTACCTTCCTGAGTTAGATAGACAATACAGGATAACTCAACATCCTGTGTCTCTAGAGGGGAGAGTCAGACGTACCTTCCTGAGTGAGATAGACAATATAGGATAACTTAACACATTGAAACTCTAGAGGGGAGAGTCAGACGTAACTTCATGAGTAAGATAGACAATATAGGATAACTTAACACACTGAAACTCTAGAGTGGAGTGTCAGACGTACCTTCCTGAGTAAGATAGAAAATATAGGATAACTTAACACACTGAAACACTTGAGGGGAGAGTTAGACGTACCTTCCTGAGTAAGATAGACAATACAGGATAACTCAACACCCTGAGTCTCTAGAGGGTAAAGGCTGCCGTACCTTCCTGAGTATGATAGACAATATAGGATAATTTAACACACTGAAACACTTGAGAGGAGAGTCAGACGTACCTTCCTGAGTAAGATAGAAAATACAGGATAACTCAACACCCTGAGTATCTGGAGGAGAGTGTCAGATATACCTTCCTGAGTAAGATAGACAATACAGGATAACTCAACACCATGAGTATCTAGAGTGGAGAGTCAGACGTAACTTCCTGAGCAAGATAGACAATATAGGATAAATTAACACACTGAGTCTCTGGAGGGGAGAGTCAGACGTACCTTCCTGAGTAAGATAGACAATATAGAATAACTTAACACACTGAGTCTCTAGAGGGGAGAGTCAGACGTACCTTCCTGAGTAATATAGACAATACAGGATAACACGACATCCTGTGTACCTGGAGGTGAGTCAGATGTAAATTCCTGAGTTAGATAGACAATATAGAATAACTTAACACCCTGAGTATCTAGAAGGGAGTGTCAGACGTAACTTCCTAAATAAGATAGACAATTAAGGATAACTCAACACACTGAGTATATAAAGGGGAGAGTCAGACGTACCTTCCTGAGTAAGATAGACAATACAGGATAACTCAACACCATGAGTCTCTGGAGAGGAGAGACAGACGTACCTTCCTGAGTAAGATATACAATACAGGATAACTCAAAACCCAGAGTCTCTGGAGGAGAGAGTAAGGAATACCATCCTGAGTAAGATAGACAGTACAGGAAAAATCAACACCCTGAGTCTCTGGAAAGGAGAGTCAAACGTAACTTCCTGAGTAAGATAGACAATACAGGATAACTCAACACCCTTAGTATCTGGAGGGGAGAGTCAGACGTACCTTCCTGAGTAAGATAGACATTAAAGGATAACTCGACATCCTGTGTCTCTGGAGGGGAGTCAAACGTACCTTCCTGAGTAAGATACACATTACAGGATAACTCAACACCTTGGTTCTCTGGAGAGGAGAGTCAGACGTACCTTCCTGAGTAAGATAGACAATACAGGATAACTGAACACCCTGAGTCTCTGGAGAGGAGAGTCAGACGTAACTTCCTGAGTAAGATAGACAATACAGGATAACTAAACACCCTGAGTCTCTGGAGAGGAGATTCATACGTACCTTCCTGAATAAGATAGACAATACAGGTTAAATCAACACCCTGGGTATCAAGAGGGTAGAGTCAAACGTACCTTCCTGAGTAAGATAGACAATACCGGATAACTCAACACCCTGTGTCTCTAGAGGGGAAAGTCAGCTGTACATTCCTGAGTATGATAGACAATATAGGATAACTTAACACACTGAAACTCTTGAGGGGAGAGTCAAACGTACCTTCCTGAGAAAGATAGACAATACAGGATAACTCAACCTCCTGAGTCTCTAGAGGGGAGAGTCAGACGTACCTTCTTAAGTAAGATAGACAATTCCGGATATCTCAACACCCTGAAACTCTAGAGGGGAAAGTCAGACGTAACTTTCTAAGTATGATAGACAACATAGGATAACTCAACACACTGAAATTCTTGAGGGGAGAGTCAGACGTAAGTTCCTGAGTAAGATAGAATATACAGGATAATTCAATACCCTGAGTCTATTAATGGGAGATTCCGACGTAACTTACTGAGTAAGATATACAATACAGGATAACTCAAAACCCAGAGTCTCTGGAGGTGAGAGTAAGGAGTAACATCCTGAGTAAGATAGACAATACAGGATAACTCAACACCCTGAGTCTTTGGAGAAGAGAGTCACACGTAACTTCCTGAGAAAGATAGACAATACAGGATAACTCAACACCCTTAGTATCTGGAGGGGAGAGTCAGACGTACCTTCCTGAGTAAGATAGACATTAAAGGAAAACTCGACATTCTGTGTCTCTGGAGGGGAGTCAGACGCACCTTCCTGAGTATGATACAGATTACATGATAACTAACACCTTGGTTCTCTGGAGAGGAGAGTCAGACGTACCTTCCTGAGTAAGATAGACAATACAGGATAACTCAAAACCCTGAGTCTCTGGAGGGGAGAGTCAGACGTACCTTCTTAAGTAAGATAGACAATACAGGTTAAATCAACACCCTGGGTATCTATAGGGTAGAGTCAAACGTACGTTCCTGAGTAAGATAGACAATACCGGATAACTTAAACACCCTGTGTCTCTAGAGGGGAAAGTCAGCTGTACATTCCTGAGTATGATAGACAATATATGATAACTTAACACACTGAAACTCTTGAGGGGAGAGTCAGACGTACCATCCTGAGTAAGATAGACAATACAGGATAACTCAACCTCCTGAGTCTCTAGAGGGGAGAGTCAGACGTACCTTCTTAAGTAAGAAAGACAATTCCGGATATCTCAACACCCTGAGTCTCTAGAGGGGAAAGTCAGCCGTAACTTCCTAAGTATGATAGACAATATAGGATAACTCAACACACTGAAACACTTGAGGGGAGAGTCAGACGTAAGTTCCTGAGTAAGATTTAAATATACAGGATAACTCAATACCCTGAGTCTATAAATGGGAGATTCCGAATAAATTCCTGAGTAAGATACACAATATAGGATAACATAAAACACTGAAACTCTTAAGGGGAGAGTCAGACGTACTTTCTTGAATAAGATTAACAATACAGGATAACTCAACACCCTGAGTATCTAGAAGGAGAGTCAGACGTACCTTCCTGAGTAAGATAGACAATACAGGATAACTCAACAACCTGAGTCTCTAGAGGGGAGAGTCAGACGTACCATCCTGAGTAAGATAGTCAATACAGGATAACTCAACAACCTGAGTTTCTATAGGGGAGAGTCAGACGTACCTTACTGAGTAAGATAGACAATACAGGATAACTCAACTCCCTTAGTCTCTAGAGGTGAGAGGCAGACGTACATTCCTTAGTAAGATAGACAATACAGGAAAATATAAAACACTGAGTCTCTATAAGGGAGAGTCAAACGTACATTCCTGAGTATGATAGACAATACAGGATAAATTAACACACTGAGTCTCTAGAGGGGAAAGTCAGACTTACCTTCCTGAGTAAGATAGACAATACAGGATAACTCAACACCCTTAGTCTCTAGAGGTGACAGTCAGACGTATATTCCTGAGTAAGATAGATAATACAATAAAATTTAAAACACTGAGTCTCTAATGGGGAAAATCAGACGTACCTTCCTGAGTATGATAGACAATACAGGATAAATTAACACACTGAGTCTCTAGAGGGGAGAGTCAGACGTACCTTCCTGAGTAAGATTGACAATAAAGGATAACATAACTTATTGAAACTCTAGAGCGGGGAGTCATACGTACCTTCCTGAGTAAAATAGACATGATGGGATAACTTAACACACTGAAACTCTAGATGGGAGAGTCAGACGTACCTTCCTGATTATGATAGAAAATTTAGGATAACTTAACACCCTTAGTCTCTAGAGGGGATATCTAGGCTTACCTTCCTGAGTAAGATAGACAATACAGGATAACTCAACATCCTGTGTCTCTAGAAGGGAGAGTCAGACGTACCTTCCTGAGTGAGATAGACAACATAGGATAATTTAACACACTGAAACTCTAGAGGTGAGAGTCAGACGTAACTTCCTGAGTAAGATAGACTAATAGGATAATTTAACACACTGAAACTCTAGAGGGGAGAGTAAGACGTACCTTCCTGAGTAAGAGAGATAATATAGGATAACTTAACACACTGAAACTCTAGAGAGGAGAGTCAGACGTAACTTCCTGATTAAGATAGACAATATAGGTTTACTTAACACACTGAAACACTTGAGGGGAGAGTTAGACGTACCTTCCTGAGTAAGATAGACAGTACAGGATAACTCAACACCCTGAGTCTCTAGAGGGGAAAGGTAGCCGTACCTTCCTGAGTATGATAGACAATATAGGATAATTTAAAACACTGAAACTCTTGAGGGGAGAGTCAGACGTGCCTTCCTGAGTAAGATAGACAATACAGGATAACTCAACACCCTGAGTATTTGGAGGAGAGTGTCAGACGTACCTTCCTTAGTAAGATAGACAATACAGGATAACTCAACACCATAAGTATCTAGAGGGGAGAGTCAGACGTACCTTCCTGAGTAGGAAAGACAATAGAGGATAACTCGACCCCCTGAATCTCTATAGGGGAGAGTCAGAGGTAACTTTCTGAGTAGGATAGACAATACAGGATATCTCAACACCCTGATTCTCTAGAGTGGAGAGTGAGACATAACTTCCTAAGTAAGATAGACAATACAGAATAAATTATAACCCTGATTCTCTAGAGGGGAGAGTCAGACGTAACTTCCTAAGTAAGATAGACAATACTGGATAACTTAACACACTGAGTCTATAGAGGGGAGAGTAGGACGTACCGTTTGTGTAGAATAGACAAAACAGGATAACTTAACACCCTGAGTCTCTAGAGGGGAGTGTCAGACGTACCATCCTGAGTAAGATAGTCAATACAGGATAACTCAACAACCTGAGTCTCTATAGGGGAGAGTCAGACGTACATTCCTGAGTAAGATAGACAATACAGGATAACCCAACACTCTTAATCTCTATAGGTGAGAGTCAGACGTACATTCCTGAGTATGATAGACAATATAGGATAATTTAACACACTGAAACTCTTGAGGGGAGAGTCAGACGTACCTTCCTGAGTAAGATAGACAATACAGGATCACTCAACACCCTTAGTATCTAGAGGAGAGAGTCAAACGTAGCTTCCTGAGTAAGATAGACAATACAGGATAACACCACATCCTGTGTATCTGATGGTGAGTCAGACGTAACTTCCTGAGTAAGATAGACAATATAGGATAACTTAACACCCTGAGTATCTAGAGGGGAGAGTCAGACGTAACTTCCTAAGTAAGATAGACAATACAGGATAGCTCAACATCCTCTGTCTCTAGAGGGGGGAGTCAGACCTTCTTGAGTGAGATAGACAATATAGTATAACTTAACACCATGTGTCTCTACAGGGGAGAGTCAGACGTACCTTCCTGAGTAAGATAGACAATACATGATAATTTAACACACTGGGTCTCTTTAGGGGAGAGTCAGACGTACCTTCCGGAGTATGAAAGACAATACAGGATAACTCAACACCTTGAATCTCTAGAGGGGAGATTCAGAGGTAACTTCCTGAGTAGGATAGACAATAGAGGGTAACTCAACACCCTGAGTCTCTAGAGGGGAGAGTGAGACGTAACTTCCTAAGTAAGATAGACATTCCAGTATAAATTATAATCCTGAGTCTCTAGAAGGGAGAGTCAGACGTAACTTCCTAATTAAGATAGACATGACTGGATAACTTAACACACTGAGTCTCTAGAGGGGATAGTAGGACGTACCGTCCTGTGTAGAATAGACAAAACAGGATAACTCAACACCCTGAGTCTCTAGAGGGGAGAGTCAGACGTAACTTTCTGAGTAGGATAGACAATACAGGATAACTCAACACCCTGAGTCTCTAGAGGGGAGAGTCAGACCTAACTTCCTGAGTAGTATATACAAAACATGATAACTCAACACACTGACTATCTAGAGGGGAGAGTCAGACGTACCTTCCTGAGCAAGATAGACAATACAGGATAACTCAACACCCTGTGTCTCTAGATGGGAGAGTCAGACGTACCTTCCTGATTAAGATAGACAGTACAGGATTACACAACACCCTGAGGTTCTAGAGGTAGAGTAAGACGTATCTTCCTGAGTAAGATAGACAATACTGGAAATTTAACACACTGATTCTCTAGAGGGGAGAGTCAGACGTACTTTCCTGAGTAAGATAGACAATACAGGATAACTCAACACCCTTAGTCTCTAGAGGTGAGAGTCAGACGTATATTCCTGAGTAAGATAGACAATACAGGAAAATTTAAAACACTGAGTCTCTAAGGGGAGAGTCAGACGTACCTTCCTGAGTATGATAGACAATACAGGATAAATTAACACACTGAGTCTCTAGAGGGGAGAGTCAGACGTACCTTCCTGAGTAAGGTAGACAATACAGAATAACTCAACACCCTTAATCACTAGAGGTGATAGTCAGACGTACCTTCATGAGTAAGATATACAATACAGGATAACTCAACACCCTGAGTTTCTATAGGGGAGAGTCAGACTTACCTTCCTGAGTAAGATAGAAAATACAGGATAACTCAACTCCCTGATTATCTAGAGGGGAGAGTCAGACGTAACTTCCTGAGTAAGATAGACAATACAGGATAAATTAACACACTGAGTCTCTCGAGGGGAGAGTTAGACTAACCTTCATGAGTAAGATAGACAATACAGGATAATTCAACACCCTTAGTCTCTAGAGGTGAGAGTCAGACGTACCTTCCTGAGTAAGATAGACAATACAGGAAAACTTAAAACACTGAGTCTCTAGAGGGGAGAGTCAGACGTACCTTCCTGAGTATGATAGACAATACAGGATAACTTAACACACTGAGTCTCTAGAGGGGAGAGTTAGACGTACCTTCCTGAGTAAGATAGACACTACAGAATAACTCATCTCCCTGAGTATCTAGAGGGGAGTGTCAGACGTATCTTCCTGAGTAAGATAGACAATACTGGATAACTCAATACCCTCAGTCTCTAAAGTGGAGAGTCAGGAGTACCTTTCTGAGTAAGATAGACAATACAGTATAACTCAACACCCTGAGTCTCTAGAGGGGAGAGTCAGACGTAACATCCTGAGTAAGATAGATAATACAGGATAACTCAACACCCTGAGTCTCTAGAGGGGAGAGTTAGGCGTACCTTGGAGAGTCAGGAGTACCTTTCTGAGTAAGATAGACAATACAGTATAACTCAACACCCTGAGTATCTGGAGGAGAGAGTCAGACGTAACTTCCTGAGTAAGATAGATAATACAGGATAACTCAACACCCTGAGTATCTAGAGGGGAGTGTCAGACGTATCTTCCTGAGTAAGATAGACAATACTGGATAACTCAACTCCCTCAGTCTCTAAAGTGGAGAGTCAGGAGTACCTTTCTGAGTAAAATAGACAATACAGGATAACTCAACAACCTGAGTCTCTAGAGGACATTACAGGATAACTCAACACCCTGAGTCTCTAGAGGAGAGAGTCAGACGTAACATCCTGAGTAAGATAGATAATACAGGATAACTCAACACCCTGAGTCTCTAGAGGGGAGAGTTAGGCGTACCTTCCTGAGTAAGATAGACAATACTGGATAACTCAACACCCTCAGTCTCTAAAGTGGAGAGTCAGGAGTACCTTTCTGAGTAAGATAGACAATACAGTATAACTCAACACCCTGAGTATCTGGAGGAGAGAGTCAGACGTAACATCCTGAGTAAGATAGATAATACAGTATAACTCAACACCCTGAGTCTCTAGAGGGGAGAGTTAGACGTACCTTCCTGAGTAAGATAGACAATACTGGATAACTCAACACCCTCAGTCTCTAAAGTGGAGAGTCACGAGTACCTTTTTGAGTAAGATAGACAATACAGGATAACTCAACACCCTGAGTCTCTAGAGGGGAGAGTCAGACGTACCTTCCTGAGTAAGATAGACATTACAGGATAACTCAACACCCTGAGTCTCTAGAGGGGAGAGTTAGACGTACCTTCCTGAGTAAGATAGACAATACACGATAACTCATCACTCTGAGTCTCTAAAGTGGAGAGTCACGAGTACCTTCCTGAGTAAGATAGACAATACACGATAACTCATCACTCTGAGTCAATAGAGGTGAGAGTCAGACGTACCTTCCTGAGGAAGCGTGAGATCTTGTCTCCATGTTCCCAGGGCGTGACTCTGTGGGTACTGGTGTTGCACTCAATACCTCGACTCCCGTTGTTAAATATCTGACCTCGCCGGAAGTTGCTTCGGAACAAATCTGGTTTCTTCCTGAGCAGTTTGTTGAACGCCTCAACGAGGACAAACACTGCGTCGTACATGAGGGCTGCTTGGGCCTGAAATATCGTATCATTAAATGTAAATAGCGTACAGTTGTATCATTTATATCAACCGTTTCAAACATACTATAGATACAAATTAAAATTTTACAAGGTTATCAGATGTACTACAAATACTTTAATTTGTATAAAATTTAAATTAGATTTTATTAATAATATTTATTGACTGGACATCATTTTTTGATATTACTTTACAAAGTTATATTTATACCTCTATACGTCTCACCCAGATATATCTAAGAAAACTGAAAGTATATAAAAAAGTTAAAAATAAAATAAAAAATAAAGAATCAAATACATAAAGGATTACGGAAATATTTACCCTTTATGTTTAGTTTTTTCCCTTATTTAAAATGGCTTTTTTACTGGATGTTGTTTTAGTTCTTTTCTTCTTAATCAAAATAAACCTTTTGGCTAGTGTCGATTTAATTTCAACAAATTTCAAATATAGACATTTTATAATGATTAGTTTTAAATTTTGGTTGATCGGTCCAAAAACATTTTTTAAATAACGTAATGGTGCTTGGTTGACACAGATTAGGGAATTCCAATTTAAAAGAGCACTCTCAATTTACAACAGTCGTTCCACACACGGCAGAATAAACCACACATTGACGAAGAACATTACACTGGGGTGGAACAAAGAGACGTTCCACACACGGCACACTGAAAGGCACACCAACAAAAAACATCGCACTGGGGTGGAACAAAGTGACGTTTCACAACCGGCACACTGAACGCTACACTGACGGAGAACATTGCACCGAGGTGTAAAAAGTATATGGAAGACCTCATCAATCAAGTCAGATAGGCCTTAGACTATTTTTTTAGTCAATTCAGAGGATATAAAATTTTATTTTACAATTAATACAGTACGAAGATCATTAATGTTTGTAATTATTTGTAATTTTGGAAGGGAGGATGGCGGATTGGAGACCAAAGGTGATAGTGACACAAATAGCTGCTTTAGGGAGACCTAATATGAAAATGTACCAACCCATCAGTTAGACCTAGAAGACTCAGAAGAAAAAATAAAAGAAAGGGAGCCGGACAATGTAGGGTCAGTTATAGAGGAAGGGGAACAACATAAGGTAGAAAAGGATATACAAGGAAACTTAATTACTGTCGAAAGTGTTATAGTAGACCAGGAAGGATGAGAGATAACAAGAGAACAAACAATGGTTGTGTTATTACAGGAAATGACAGCGAATAGTGAAAAACTAGACAGGAAATGTAACTAATCAGGAAATAGTAGCGAAATCAGAAAATATATATGCAAAGCTCAAAAATATCAATAATGAGCTAGGTGCTAAAGTTTAACAAAGCAAAGAGGCATGTGAACAGAGATTTGGTTACTTAGAGTAAAAATTTGCAACTAGAAATGGTTCATCAAAATTTGGTAGTACGTTTAAATTATGTTAATAAAAAAGTAATTGAAGGAGAAAGGGTAAAAAAAAGGTTTTAGTGGAAAAACAAGAATTTTTAATAAAGTGACAATTTAAATTAATGGGACAAATCACAACAAATAAAAATAAAATAGTAACATTTGAACAAGAGTTAAATAAAGCGTTAAAGGGAGTATAAATTAAAGTAGGTAATCTGGACCTTCTGGTAAAACACACCAAGATTAATGTTACGGTAGGGAATCTGGACCTTCTGGTAAAACACACCAAGATTAATGTTACGGTAGGGAATCTGGACCTTCTGGTAAAACACACCAAGATTAATGTTACGGTAGGGAATCTGGACCTTCTGGTAAAACACACCAAGATTAATGTTACGGTAAGGAATCTGGACCTTCTGGTAAAACACACCAAGATTAATGTTACGGTAGGGAATCTGGACCTTCTGGTAAAATACACTAAGATTAATGTTATGGTAGGGAATCTGGACCTTCTGGTAAAACACACCAAGATTAATGTTACGGTAGGGAATCTGGACCTTCTGGTAAAACACACCTAGATTAATGTTACGGTAGAATCTGGACCTTCTGGTAAAACACACCAAGATTAATGTTACGGTAGGTAATCTGGACCTTCTGGTAAAACACACCAAGATTAATGTTACGGTAGGGAATCTGGACCTTCTGGTAAAACACACCAAGATTAATGTTACGGTAAGGAATCTGGACCTTCTGGTAAAACACACCAAGATTAATGTTACGGTAGGGAATCTGGACCTTCTGGTAAAATACACTAAGATTAATGTTATGGTAGGGAGAGACAACCTCAAAAAAAAGGGTAAAATTAGCATTTGACTCTCAACATGATGCAAATAAAAGTTTAATTACAAAACAAATTGATGGGATTGTTACCAAGGCGGTTGAGAAATTAGATAAAAAATTTACGAATTTTGTAATAGAAAATCAAATTACAAATATAGGGGAAGCTGGTAGCTCACACAGAACTACCAACCTATTCGCCAGGGGATTAAGAGAAACGTCATTAGCACGTATCTCAAAATTTAAAGGAAAAAGAGGAAATATTTCAATAGTGAAGTACATAAACAAAGTTTAGAGACTATTTAAAGGAGAAGAAGTAAATCAAAAAGTTAAAATAGAGATATTTTTATCAGGTTTAGAAAATGAGACAAAATATTGGACAGATAGTGTAGAGAGTGAATGGTAAACATATTATCAGGCAAGTAAAATATGTTTAGAAAAATTTTTGACTCAAAATTTGCAAGATGATGTTTACAATTAATTTTTAAAGGAAAATATAACAAGGATAGTACTATGAGTGAATATTTCAATAAATTTGTGACCCAGGTGAAATATTTAATATACCCCGTAGAATAAGACAGATTAATAGGTCTCTTAATGAATAATTTCCCAAATAACCTAAAGGAAGACTCGTTATTCAAACACACATATATATATATTTAGCAGGGCAGTATGACCTGAAATTGAAGGGAAAATAGGTAACATTAAACTAAAAATGTTAGTAGATACAGGCTCAGAAGTAACTGCAATGTCACAGGAATGTTTTGAAAAAATAAAAAATAGCAATTTAGATAAGGCTATTACCGTACCACCAGTAGCCAATAAAGTGATAATAAGGGCAATTGGAACTAAAAAAGTTTAAAGGAAAAAAACAGGTGTTAATTAATGTTAACATAAACAATATAAAGCGAGTATCATATTACTTATTATAGAAAATTTAAATGTTCCAATTATATTAGGGTCAGACTGGCTAGTAGGATTTGAAGTTAATATAAATTATAATATCAAAATAAATAGGTGTCAATTAATAAACAACCTTTCAATTTAAAGGTTCCATTTATAGAGAAAGTTTGTTCAAATATTTTAAGACTCCAGGTAAAAGAAATAGTAAACACTCAATTTATAGAAAACAGTATAAAAAGATTACAACAGCTATCAGTAAATAATTTACAAATACCTTGGACAGATGTAGAAGAAACAATTTGTTAAATATCAGCCATTAGTACAGAGCAAAAATAAAGTTTATTAGATGTAATGTGGTAACATAAAGAAATCTTTTCAGAAAAACTAGGATTAAACAAATTATATAAATGTAAATTTCAGGTATGGGATCAAACCACTTTTAATATCAAATCATAACCTGTGCCTTATAGCCAGATATCAGCTGTAGAGGAGACCCTTAATCATATGTTTACTGGGATATAATTGAGAGGTGTAGTTATGTAATAATAAACCCATTAGTGGTAATTAAGAAAAAAGATAGGGGAGTGAGATTGTGTTTAGATGCCCGTAAAGTAAATCAAATTTTAATTAGCGATAGTGAATCACCTGCACCAGCAAATGAATTAATTCGAAATTTGAAGGTTGTAAATTTTTGACTTCTTTAGATTTAGTTATCTCCTTTTGGCAAATTGAACCAGAACAAAATTCTAAAATATATACCTCTTTTACATATATTGGGGTAATTTTTTTTAAAAGGATGCCCTTTGAACTTACAGTATCAACCAATAAATTCAATAGAGGTTTAGAGATAGTATTAGGCCCTTGGGTGCTTAGATTTGTAGCTCTGTTCGTTGATGATATAGTAATTGCATCAAAAACATTCTAGCAACATGTAAAACAATTAGAATTGGAACTAAGCAAACTTAAAACAGGAGGAATGAAGGTTAATCTTTAAAAAAAATCCGCTTTCATTTGTAAACAAATAAACTTTCTAGGTCACATAATATCCTCAGAGAGAGTTTCAGCAGATAAAAATAAAACTAGGTCAATTAGGGAATTTCCTACCCCTTAGGATAAAAAAAACAACTACAAGCTTTTCCGGGTCTCATAGATTACTACAGGAAATTTGTCAAATACAATTCAGACCTTGTGTTGCCATTGTTAAACTTAACCAAGAAAATGAGAAATGGAACTGGGGAAGTGCAGAGGATGCAATGATGGAAAATATTAAACAGCACTCTAACCTTAAGACGCCCTGATCTTGGACAACCCCTGAACATATGTTGTGACGCATCTGGATAAGCGATAGGTGCTGAGCTGTTTCAATTTGATAGTGAGGGAAATTGTAGGCCTATAGAATATGCTAGCAGAGTACTTGTATTATTATGGAGAAAGAACTCTTAGCTATAGTATGTGACACAACAAGCCAAATTGGCAGGTATGGCTAAATGTCAGCTTGGAGGGTGTACCAGAAAAACGATGACATTCTTCCCTAACTTCAACTAAAAAATGAAGTGGAGCTTGAGGTATACAAACAAATTGAAAAATTGGTAGTTCTTCTATACCAGCCAACGTCTACTATTGTATCCAATGCGTTGGACCCGAGAGTTGAGCTCTTTCGCCAGGGAAAGTACATTGAGCCGTTACCTCCAACATAATATGCACTTCACCACCATATAAATCGAGTGAACTACCAAAATTTGATTTAGAAGAGAGCTCTTCATTGAATCAAGACCTTCCAAACCCAAAATAATGTGGTTGAAAACTGGGAGAAGGAGCCTACGTCCCTATTATGTCCACACTACCTCCAATTTCAAAGAAGTATCTTCGCGACAGAGCTGCAAATGCAAACAGGAGTTCCGAATATCTTCATGTTCAAGTAGAGCTGCAAACATGCCTTGCTCTCCAGGATGTAACTGCTACAACAGTGTTTGCTACAATAACGCTGCACGGGATGCAACAGACTCAGAAACAGAAGCCAGTGATGAAGACATTTTAATAGTTTTAGTAAAATAGTCATCCTATCCTTAATGTAATACATTTGCTTAAAAAATTAAGTTAATAATATGTATATCAAAATTACTTACAATTATGAAATAATTTCATGCAATATTATCCATAACTGTGCAATAATATCATCTATAATAGGATAATAACAGTATAACATTTTGGTCAGAAAAAATATTTTTTATGACATTACTAAAGCTATGTTGAACTTGCATGACCATAAAACAATGTTTTATTAATTTTCCCAATTTACAATCTTCATGGCCTTTAATTTGATACACAACATGACCACATTTGGTTTCGACCAACTTTCCTTAAAAAAAATGCGATCAAAATGTTTACCTCATTCCCGGGAAAATGATTGAGTTTGCGTAAAAAATGACCTCTTAGTAAAAAAATGTGCCTAAAACAAGGATTAACTTGCAGTTATAGCTATTCATATAAATTGAGGCCATGATGAAATACATCAGTGTTGGATCAGTGTTAATATTAGTTTCAAAAATAGGTTTTTGTAATTTTCCGGGAAAATCTTTGGATGTAAGTGAAAATGTTTGATTAGCAAAAGGAAGAAGAATAAAATTATATTTCATATGAAAAAACTGAATTGAAAACCGATGACAGGCCACCTAGATGTGGCTTTAATAAGAAAACCATGGCCACCAACTTAGTTTGATCCAATATGGTGGCTAGCCCCACTACTTGTCAGGATGACATCACTTTTCTTACTCATTGGGGTGAGGTCTGTTTGTGGTAAAGGGGCCCCAGCAAGTTTAAACTTATACACAATTTGTTCCCCTACTATAGATGGCAGTAATTCTATGACAACACTTGTCATTGTGTAATACTGACCGAGATAGACTCTCTACCGGCGCCCTGTGACGTAGTTGGATCTAGACGTCTCCAACCCTCCAAGAAGTCCTTGACGTAGCGTCGTGACGAGTCAACTATACGGAACCCAGTGATGTTGATGGCTCCGAACTCTATTACTTCGCTCTCCCAACGGTCATCCATGATCTGACAAAAAGTAGAACAATTTTCACTGTGTCTACAGGGTGGTACAATAATCCTGTCAACAGTTAAAAGATAGGGTGACAACTTTCACTATGTCTACAGGGTGGTACAATAATAACTTTCACTCTTGTGGGACAATTCAGCTCCCCGTACTTGTGCCCGCTACTAGCAACTAACTCACCAGCCCACTGAGAAGATAATGGTATGTCCTCTTGCCCAGTGTGACATCCCTCACGTGACTAACAACAATCTCCTTAGCCATATCAGTGGGGCAGTCCAGCACCACGTACTTGTGTCCCCACCTGTAAACATCAACATCATTCAACATCCATACACTGTTATACCTGAACAACACATCACATCTACTCGGAAAGATGGGTTTAATTTGAAAATGGCACAAATCACTTATTGCTAGTAATTTTTTCGATAAATGGTTGTTTCATTTATCATAAAATCACTCAACAGTTTTAGTTAGATTACTTAAGCCTATCAATTATTCAGCTAAACCAACTGAACAGAAGGTGTAGGAACGAGCGTGAATAAAGGTTCATGAATTTATCTGAACAAATGTTGATAAGCAAAACTGTGCAAACGCTTCATTTCAGTGCATTCGAGAGGAAACGATTCCCTTACTCCCGAGTCAAATTCAATAAATGTAATCACTCAACCAGCTCTATAGGGGCATGACTTAGGGCGGTACGTAAGAACGTATAGTGAATGCTTAGTGTACCGATAGTGTGGTCCCGAGCACACCCACGCTAGTGTCAACAATGCACTCACTTAGTCTAGTTCTTACATACGGCCCTAAGTGATCTAAAAGTAGTAAATCAAGTTCAGGGGATCTCACACACATGTAAATCCCATGTGATAAATGGCCCGGACATTTTAAAAATAAAGGATTTAAGAACAATAATGTTGTTTTATAAATGTGATAAAATGCAATCTTTAATTTGTACATGAATATATTTTTCTCCGGTTGACCAGAATCATTGGTAAGTGCCAGGAGTGTGTTATTATAATGCCCAAGATCCAGACTTGTCACGTTTTAACAATAATATCCTTCATATCTTAGTTCAGACACTAATTGTACTATTAACACAAAGTGACATGGGGTAGACTAGTTGGACTCAAGTATATCAAGAGAACATAATTATATATCATTCTTATCTCAATGCTAGAACTCGTCTCTATTATCACTGTGCGATTGAGTTAAGCTTTGAGATCGATTCAATGAACATCAGGGAAAGTGGAAACTGTTTATTGGCAATTTAATCCCAAGAACACGATCAACTTAAGGTAAAATTGGGATCATATTACATAAAAGTTATTGCATTTTTAGCCGACCCGACACGCTGGCAGTACTCAGGCCAAGCATTGGCATATTACAGGCTATCTAAGAATACATTCATGACTGTTTGACTACTCATTTATTTCTTTTAACTGTATCGAATTCGATTGATAAATTGCACTTGCTAACGAAATTATAATATTGTGTTCTAGTTTTATTCAGCAGAATACATAGTTTCATATAAAATAGAACCAATATCATTCTACAAACATTCATTCAGTGTTATATTTATGAAACAGTATGATATAACAGCATAGCATTCATGATATTTATTTGGTTATTGTTATATAGGACTATTTTATAAAATTATAATATTGTATTTAAATTGTACAAATCAGTATAAAACAATTCCACGGCAAATAAAACCAATATTGTTGTACAAGTTTTATTTTATTTTTAGGTTTGTTTATTACCATCAACTATAGCATACAGTGTGTTTCGTTAATTTTTAAATTAATAAAATTTTCCAATAGTTATCAAAATTTGTATTAATTAAGTACCTTTAATTATGAATACTATTTTAGAATGCACCCACATTTAAAACTATTGCACCACTTTCTTAATTGTCTTTATCGATTGCTCTGTTTCCCTGCAGTACGCTTACTGCACTTGTATTTTTTCTTGGCCCTATTTTTATGAATGGCTTTCATTTTAATAAACGCACGTGTTCTTACCGAACTCGTTGATTTCAGGCTATTTACTTTTTTTATCCTGTCCTTCAATTTTTTTTAAAAGACCGGAACACTGGTTAACAAAGCCTCCATGAAATGTATCTGGTTAAGGTTCCGTACGTGCCAGATTTTTCTGGAAACTTCCCTTGTTTTTTCGTGGCCTATTTCTTCATCTGCAGATTAATATCGTACGCAGTCTGTACTATTGTTTAATGACGATGGTAAAAAATGCTGTACTTCTTATCAAGCATGTTTGTTTCTGTCCGTGTCTTACTGTCATTACCAGTAGGTCTAGTTGAATTATTCGCAAATTTAAAAGTGGAACTGAATAAGGATTTAACACACGACGTTTAATTAGAAGATTCAATATCTTCCTTTTTAAATCCCTTGTATAATCTAATTCATCAAAATGTATTGAGAATGAGCAAGCGATATCAACGGCAAATGAATCGGCCCGCTTGCAAACATGTTTCCACTTTAATTGAGTTTAATTGTTTTAGGAAACCAGTGAAAACTAATTCGTATGACATTTTGGTGTATATCGTAATTAGTACAACTGGCAATCACACAGACCACCATTGTTACAAACTCACATCATTTGATGGAAGTACACTGTTACTACACGAATAAACACAATCGGTGACTGGCGAGGTTGGCTTGGTGTCCCCTTGACGTCAGAGGGCGGGGCTTGCTACTGCGCGTTCTGCTCGCGACCCCTACCCTTTGGTCTAGTAACCGTGGGAAGAACTTTGAAGCTACCTACGTTAAGTGAAATGTTCCAAATGTTAATGCCAGTCAATAATATTGCGTGTTAGGCCAACACGATTTTTAGTACGTCACTTGTTGGTTTAGGGTATGAGACGCTCTATGAGGTATATTTAACAAACAACAAAACATAGTGATCTCTTTTTTTTGAACAAGTGAAGCGGCGTTCTGATTTAACTTGAGGATTTAGCATTTCTTCTGTTTTTTGTATACTTACTTAGCAATTACTGACAAACACGGGGGCCAATTTTAACTTAATATTTCGGGGACAAAAATATGTATTGAACACAAATTTTCAATATAGCTACCAGTTTCAATATGGCAGTCACTCAAAAGATTTTTCGTTTAATAGCTTATCTCATGTGACCTGGATTTATACTTCTAAGCAATTAATCGATTACCGAGGGCGTATTAATTTAAATATTGACATATATCTATATATAGCGATACTGATATCTTAAAACGCGTGAAGAGCTATTATTATCAATCAATATAATTTGGTTTACTTTTGAATAGAGTATTGATTTGCTTTCTGTCTGACTTGATCACCAAGTAGAAATATCAACTTTATATTCAAATAGAAACTGTAGGAGATAGTTCAACGTTATATCCAAACAGAAATATTACTACTGTAATACTGTAGTAACGATAGTAACATGACACCATTATGTACTTAGCATTGTTTGGACGGTTCACAGAACTACTAGTATCTTATTTGTAGTTCCAGAAGGCTTCAATTGCAAATAGCTTACTTCAATCTTAATCAGAAATTTTGTTAGCGATCTGTTTTCAAAAGGTTCAAATCCATTGTCTATGTTTTTATAGTGTGTTTATATTATGGTACTTTTAAATTGAGTGAATCCTTATATCACACGTTGTTTATAATATACATATCGTGAAGTTAAGCTGATCGTAATCCAATCATTAGTAGTTTACAACATTAGTTGGTTAACCATATCTATTTAACACACTATGTTTATATCTTTTAGCAATATTTTATTTCTTATATGTTCATCATGTTTTTTGGTTAATTTACTAGTTAAAATATCATTTCATGGGTTTTAAACACATTCGTTCACCCTGGAAGGTATAAAGCTTAACTTTCCCGATTCTACTATGGTGTAGCTTATAAAATAGGGTCATAGTGTAATAAGTCTAAAGGATACGCTACCTTTCAGGGTAAAGACGGTATTTTATTATCGTTATTCCATTTATATCACAAGTTCTAGGAAATTATTATTTTTATCAGCGCGTCTTATTACCCACTTGGCTTATATACTCATGTAATAATCACGCTAATCAGGGGCGCGCTCAGGATTTTGAGCTGTGGGGGAGGGGGGGCTTTTTTACACAATAATTTTTATAATTGCAACATTATATATTACAATTACTGTAATATTTGGAAATTTTATTTGAAGTAGGGGGATAAGAAAGATAGAGCATCAGTGATGCCCCCTAAAAAGCGGGGTTCCGCGGGCTTTTCCCCCGGGCAATATTTTGATTTCAAAGGATGTAAATGGTAATATTTACCAAAATCGTATCCTCGGCCCAACCTCTGTCCCTGTGTACGCCACTGGTTAACAGGTCTTTGTTTACACATTCTTCTTCACACCCAGTATTTGCAGTTGGTGGGGGCATTTGATAATATCTCAACTAACCCTTCCCCTCTTCCTGACACAATAGTGTTTACATGATTGCTCTAAAATAATAATTTCAATTACTGTACCCACTTAAAACTCTATGCATAAAGAGTAAACACTTTAACCATTTCTAGAAAATATTACGGTACGACAGGTCGAGTTTTCATTTATGTGCAAAATTACCGTAAAATTAAAAATCACCATAAAGAAGTATTCCTTTGAAAAGCCCTAATAACTGCACCAACTTAATTTATTTTATATTAAATATAATTGATTAATTGACGGAATATAATGCTAATCATATTATTGTAATATCCTTAATTTCTGGGGGAAGGACATCAGCCCCAAAGACCCCTCCATGGGTGCACCCCTGACGCTACTGGGCTAGGGATGAGGAAGTTTGAATTTTGATTAAGTCTGACCGCATTTACGTGAAGAGCGAGTAGTAAACTTTTTTTGGCTTAAATTTCACGTAATGAAACGTTCTCGTAATATAAACTAGAATAGTGTGTAGGAGAAACAAAAACACGTGATAAAAACATAGCCATTGAATTTTAAATTGTCTGAAAAAAATCGACAAAATTGAAAATACGGAATATCGGCTTTGGTAGGTATATATTTTTTCATATGTGTGGACTATTCACTGCAATGCAACCAAAAGTACAACAGAATCATTTCCCTATTCTATCATTCATTTTAAACATACATTTAAACAAATGTTTACTTACATTAAATAGTTCGAACAAATAACACACATAATAATTTGTTATCCTAAATAAAGGTGGTCCCCTTATTTCCCCATATAGTTAAAGAAACTGTAGCAAACTTAATATTTCTGATCTTACAAATCCAGGCAGGAAGGACAGTATGTTTTACTATAGAAGCAATATGAGTAACTGAATGATACCTGACCAAATAACTTTACATCTAGGTATTGTTCAAGAAAACTTACTTCATTTCTTAGCTTAGGTAATATAGACTATTATTAATATGGCAATTTATGAATGTTTTGAATTAAAGTTCAGTCCTATTCAAACCCTTTTATAACTATTAGATAATGTTAGTTTATTTTACGTTGAGGTTGGTAAATTTTCCAATAAACAAACGGTTTTTTTCCATCCTCTAAACTACATTATAATCATGGTACGATAGCAGCCTTGTAAAATATAGAATTTATTTTGAGCCGTCAACAATAAAATATGTTGCTTTATTATTACAACGATTATTTGTCTATTGATATATTTAGTAAAAATAAATTATTTGACAAATGATTGCGAGAAAGACAAACGTGTCTTACTGCAATCTCACTACAAAGTGTAGTATTCTTCCACGCAGGTTTAGTCAGTGGATATTACCGTAAGAATACATAAAACGTTAATTAAAATATTATATGCCTCATGAAAGTATCTCTGAACAGGATTCGGTGGCATCAATTACAATTATTTGTAGTTAAATATACATGTTTACAACGCAGACTCATGCAAAGTGCAAATAAAAATTGAAAGCAATAATTAAGAGTTCAAATATATGTGTGTTTTTAAAGATCTTAGCTTTATAAAGACTTAACTAGTTTTAATTGAATACTTGTTCCTACAAATATCACTGTTGTTAAAATGTGTTCATTAACAATATTCAGCAAATTGACAAAATGTATATTTTGAAAATGTACAGGGAACTGTAAGAAACAGTAATTAAATCAAAATAGAATGTAAACAAAAATACCTTTATACTTTCATCCAGTAATGAGTGAGCTTTACGAGAGCTTGAGGATCAAACTTACAGTTTATTCGTGTCATTTTACAATCATATGTGTGTGTACGCTACGAAAAACATATGAACATATGTAAGCAAACGTAAAATATATTCTATTTACAAAATAAAAGTAGTTTGAAAAAAAAAATCATGTACTATTTTAATAAAGTGAATGAATGATTTGTGATTTTATGCATTTATATTTTTGATTTGTGTAAGTTTTCCATTTGTTATTTACATTTCACTGTCGCGGGTTGCCCTGGGTTCTTCATCTATATTGTAGTTGTCATCTCGTCTAGATTCCCTATAAGAGAAAGGGAAGTATTAACTTGGTCATCAATAAACTAATGAAGAGAGACAGAACTAGCCGTCAAATACTGATTGACTGGATGTATGGGACATTCTAACATACTATACTTTCTATTAAAGGTAAGGTACATCAATGTAATGTAGGGGGAAACCTTCATTGAAAGGATGCAAATAGGAAGACATAGAAAGTGAATGTAATATTTTTAATAAATAATGATAACACTGAAATACAACCTCACTAAATAACATTTCAGTATGAGGCAATATATAGAAAAGTTCCCGTAATATTTGATTACTTATTTAATATAAGTGCTTTTTTAAGTGTACCACTAAATAACACAAGGTAAAATAAGTTATGCATACTTTTTAAGTGTCCTTCAATAATTTCATTCACATAATGAATATAATTTATGTAAATTATAAATAAATCAGATATTCACGAATCATTAAATTAATGTTCAAAGTCCTTTAGTCCGTATTATATATATTTACCTAATATTTCATTTTTGGCCAGAGTTTTAAATTGTGTTTACAAACTTATCTATTTTCGTAAGATTGTTTCGTGAAAGTTTTCAACACAGCTATATAAATAACTTGATTATTTTTAGCCATAGTTTTTTTTAAAATACCAACCTCCAAATTGTATGACCTGTAGTTTCGTCAGTTTGTCCTCGCTTCCCNCCCCCCCCCCCCTCACCGCCTCATAAAGCTCTGCTGACTGGAAGGGCCTTTGTTTAGTCCCTCTAAGTACAGTCCACTTAAAGTTGTTTAAGTACGATATTATTTTGTATGTTCAGAGAGTGTCTGAAAGATTGTGTTTGGTAATCGCTTGTTGTCACATTTTTAGTATGATGTTGCCCGAGCTCTTTAGTAGGTACAGTCAACTGAAATATTATGGCATAAAACAAGTTTTGTGCGAGAGTGGCAACGTCAGTGTTTCAAGGTCAGGAAGATAAGATTAATTTAGAAAGTAGAAATTCCTAGCTTAATAAATGCATTGGATAGGCTACATAAAATAATTGAAATAGATATATATATATATATATATTGTTTTAGAAAATATGCTTTACAAGATTGACAATACATTAAATGTAACTAAATGTGTGTATAACTTAGTCAAAAACTAAATTAAGTTAGCTCAGATAAATATTTTAAATACTTATGTAAACTTGTGTAAAAGGCTCTAGAATTGTTTCAATTATCTCAATCAAGGACATTATTTATCTAAATGGTAGATGAAATATATATTTCTTAGTTAATTTAATTTTAAAATATAAATTTTAAGGTAATTGAGATATGGTACAAGTAAATTTCGTTTAAGACATACTTTTACAGTTATTAAAGTGAAAATATGTTATGGCCAAAACAAATAGAATGCTGTTTCAGTAGATGAGTATAGTTTTTCATTTTTGACACAAATTAATCTCACTTCTTCTTAAATATTTGTCAGGCATCAAGTGACTCGAACAGGACTTTATCTGAATTAAATGTTTTTGTACGAATATCACCATGTCGCTGACTGATATATTTAAGAACTGTCAAGTCTATTCTGTGTAGAAAATTAAAATAAATGTACCTAATGAAGCGATATTTTTTATTTTACTTTTAAATAAAAAAAAGTTTAAAAAACTGCAAAAAAGTTAGTTGAGTTCGCGTTCCATCCCACCGCACTATAACTGTTAATACTCTAACAACCTATACTGTAGTATAAGGGGCATACTTTATTAGAAACGTCATTGAGAAACTAATATTTGATTCTCTTAAAGAGGGTTGTAGTTCAAATGGTGAGAGAAATGAACAAAAAACTTTGTATGTGTTCCAAAACATTGTAATAGTGGATCTTATTTAGACAACACAACTACTTTGTGTGAATAAAATGGGAAATTATAAAGTGTCTCAATTATCTGATATTTTTGAAACTATGATGGTATATACTTTATTAGAAACATCATTTTTTTCTATATCTAAATATTATATATTTAGTTTTATTCAACGTAACACTTTGTTGAACTATGGTTCAATTTATTTTAGTCAAATATTATTAATATGCTTTCAATTTTTATATTTCAAAACATGCTAAATAGTAAAACATGAACTATAACGTAGTTTGGTTCAGAACAACACACTTACTCTAAATTATATAAATATATAAGTGTATCTTAATTTAGCATGCTCCCGAATAAGTCCTGACATGCCTAGAAAAGGTATTTTCAACACCACCAACCAATCAGACAAACTAATGTCATTTCCACTAATAACTGGACTAATTTCACTTTTATCACTGGAACAACCTGATAATATTTATTTATTCCTATGGTTAGCCACCCGTCGGCCCTTAATTGCGCTTATGAGGTTAGGATGAAGAAGGTTGTGTGTTATCAAAAATGTACCTGCATTTGAGTGAATGGAGAGTGGAAAACCATTCATAAAATAGTCACTCAATACTCTAAAGTTGTGATTCAAATCCCAACCTCTTCACCAGTACTAAGTAAACAGGACTATATGGGCTTGATATCTAGTCTGCGTGCCCACCGATGTAGGTAATAGCTTAACAATGTTTAAATATCTAGATTTGTTTTTTTTATTTTCAAATTATTATTAATATTAATTAAATATGCCTGCATCTAATAATAAAATATGTCTATTAAAATAAACATAAAATACTTAAGTTTGATATTTTGTCACACGTGGACATGGCTGTTAATAAATCTTGCTTTCTCTAAATCTGTTCAAAGCTGTTATATAATATTACCTAAAATGGGTTTAATAAATTCAATTTTAATTAAAGAAGTTTTTCCAAAATTTGGGGCTCATCATGAATTAACATATAATGTAATATTATTAGTCTCTTTTGATTAGGATAAATAGACAAAATTATGATCGTTCTACAGTAATTTACTACTTGTATTTGTTTAAGTCTTAATTTTAGTGGTTCGAATCAGACAACATCTTAGATTTTATTATAAACAGAAAATAAAATTATTTTCAACCGAACATTTAATAAACTTCTTAATTTTTATATCACACTTTCACTAATCCTGCTTTGGCTAGAAAGTTAACAATTATTAAAATCACTTTTATGCGATTACTTATGTTTTGTTTCTAAGTATTAGACTAAAATTAGTTTAGATTCTATATTTATTTGTTTGGTAGCAAATTATCATATTTTAATAAAATAATACTTTTTAAATACCTATGTATCGTTTTGTAAGGAGCCTTTTAACCTCTTGATAATTCTTTTGGGAACAACTATTTTGTTACAAGAAGACCTTTTAAGAAAAATAATTATTTTGTTGCAAGATTATCGGTAAATATGGTCAATATTTAATGCACACACGAGTTTATTGCATTTTAACTCGTAATATTTAGTAGATGCAATACGAACTATTATTGTTTAGTGAGGTTTTATTTCCGTTACAACTGAAGCTATAACTCTGGAGCTTAAATTGGGAAGAGGTTTTTTAGAAGTAACGGTGCTGTCATTAGCTTATTCCAGTTGCTTGACATAAAACTGATTATTAATTATATAATTTTCATTCCTTGGAATACTTATTTATCAACAGTGAAATAAAAGGGGAATCTATCTAGATTTAAAGGGAATATATTAGCTGGGTTAATTTCTCTAGAAAAATAGGTTTGTTTACTATTGCAAATAGAGATCTTACATATTTATTTGTTAAATTATTTTATTTCGTAGTAGTCAGTGTGTATAAATTTTTACATGATGTTAGTGGGAATACATATTATTGTAAACTATAGAACATATTTAGATTGAATGATTGTTTGTATTTGAATGCGTTATATCTAATAAAAATCACTTACTATTTATTGATTAATATATGTAGAGCAGAAAATCAAAAAGGATATATGTGAAAAATATAATAATAACTGAGTATGTATAAAAATTGTGTAAGTACCAATAATATTGCCCATCTATTAGACATATGTATCCAAATTGTTGACTGTCATTTTAATAGATACTGTTCGATGTGTGTCCATGAACTAGTTCATTTCGTAAATTTGCAAAATGACACACGGGCACAGGAATCAAACATACGATCTTAGCGTTAGTGAATCATTGCCCTATCCAGGATTCGTCCCGCACGGTAATTCTTCATTCATAGCTTAAAGCAGAGTCTGTGATGGACGTGTTATCATTGATACTGGCAACTTGGGGGTCGGCTGTGCTGTTCAGTTCATGTCTAAAGGGGGAAGGAAGAACTAGACACTGCATCATATAAAATAAAAAGTATAATCTGAATATTTTTACAGGATATCATAAATAACTCGTTTTATAAAAAAACTAACACAATATTTTATTTTCAGGGTGCTATATTCTTATAATTTTGGTAATGACTTGATATGGGTGATTGGGCATAGCTTTTTGTTTGTCATTTGTTAGTTTACGAATGAGATTGAGAAAATGCACAATTCTGGAACAATTTGAGGAGTGATTGAAGCTGTTATAGTGAGTCACACCTTCCATGCTGCCAGAATGTTGTAATATTTCTGATCAGAGTTCTGTGAGGAAACAAAGGACTGTTCAAGTGCAATAAAGGTGTACGTTTCCAAGGCAGTGAGGGAAAATGTCCTTGCAGAATCCTGGCTAACTATTGATGAACAAATTTTAAATAAGATAAGGGAATAGTGAGAATTTAGAAAAATCAGAAATTGTGGCAGTGACAGTGAGGTTTATGTTCTTTGTGGATAAAAGGTAGAAATATAAATTTAACTAGAAGAGAAAAAAAATATTTAAACTGAAAATTTCATCATTGAAGAATTTCAACCAATTCTATAATATTGTTCAGTAGCTATTATACTTACTAGATGTTTGGTGTTTTGATCAATTTTATTATTTAATCAAATATTTTGGATGTATTTTTATAAAAATTAAATTCAAGCCAAATTGATATTTGGACTGAGCTCATTGATATAAAGGGGACTTTTACTCTTGACAGGCTCTGCTTTTGGATTAAATTATTATTTCCTTAACCAACATTTTCCCATCAATTATTTGTCAGGTTAAAAATTAATGTGCATATAAAACTGCCAATAAAACTGTTCACTTAGTTAAAATAAAACTATGAATTATTTACTTTAAAATTAAGTTGTATTTTCTTAAAACTAAAATTTTCTTTGATTTTCTCAAATCTAGATTATTTTCACCTATACCCTTTTGACTTACCACTCTACGATAGTTTTTAAATGAACTTTACATGATTTATTTGCTTAGGATAGTGATTTTATGGCTCCAACTTACCTGCTGATATCCTCCAGGCTATGCAAGTAGTCGATTGCCTCAGATGCGTTTTGTATTCTCTTTACAGATTCTACTTGGAACGACTCCTTCCCTGGTCTTAGGCTCTGGTAAATTTGCTGTAGCCTTAGAAGACCTGTAATTATTGCAGAGCTGCTTATAGGTATGTGTACATTAATTTATCAAGCTTATTAATATTTACTCAATGAAATTTAAATATTCCCAAGACATAAATATACAGTACACTATGCATTAGGACATCAGCTCAATTTATTATAGCTACAGTAAAATTGTGTGGCATTAGTATATGTTTTTAGTATGATGTTCAAGTATCCCGGGCAAGGTAGTTAAATGTATTGTTTATCTAATCCTATAATCCTATCCTATCCTAACTTATCCTACTAATCTATAAAAATGAAATCTTATTTGTGTCATCGTCTCTTTGTTACTTAATGACGCCCAAATCACGCTACAAATGTGACTTAAATTTTGCATGAATATAGCTTGCACTTCCGGTTAATACATATATATACATATAATAAACTGCGATATAAGTTGATATTTTTTCCACATTATTACGTCTTAAACCACCTGATAAATCCTTGTATTCAACTAGTAAAAGTAGAATTAATTTTGTTATGTCTCGATGGATAATTAAATCATCTGCAATCCAAAGAGTAATTCAGAATATGATTCACATAAGAAGACAGATCGTGTTTATTTAACAAATAAATCCACGATATAGGTAACAATAAGCATCCTTATTTGATTTTATATTGTATATTACATTTACATAGATAAATACTCCGACATATAGATGCATTTTCTCATTTAAGACAGTTTAAGCTCCAGATTAGACAAGAAAATAAATAGATACAATCTTACGTACATGTATATGATAACACTGTAACTTAAAGACAAAGAAACTTTGAAAAGAAACCTAGGGATGCGCACCACAGGGGTATTTATTTGATACTTTTGCCTATATTGAGGCCTTAACCCCCTTATACCACTTAGCTGCCAGTGGGGATACTTCAAAATCCATGAACTTGATTCTTTGATTTATAATTATAGAACACCTGGGATTGTGAGATTGAGCAATTATTAATACCATAGCGAGTTGCAACGTTCTCCTACCATTTTAACTTGCATAGAGCTCTGACAGCTCTGACAGCTCTGATAGTGCAGGGCAGGTAAGGCATGTATCAGCAGCTAGATACGCCATTTTAGTCAACATGTAATGTTGGTCAGCTACACATAATGCTTTCGCTATAGAAACCTATTTCAAACATTTTGATTCTAAAGAAGTTATGCGTTGAAACTATATGAACATTTCAACATCGAGAAACATGGGCGTGTTCTTGACTGACATACCATAATAAACTGAATAGATAAGTTTTGCACTACAGACTCTGCAGCGGACAATAAGGCTGGACTGTGCGGACTCCAGGAAATATTGAATTCAAATGGATTTTCATCCAACTATGTCCTAAGCTATCGGTAAGCAGACATGCGCTGGCATTTCAGCTGTTGGGAAGATTACTGAGTCAGATGTTGCACAAATACCTGAACTCAAACAATATAAGCTTCATGTTATACCACGATTGTGATTACTTTTTGTGAGAAATTTATTCAACTGTTTAGAGATCAACCAGATTTTATTCGGAGATTGATAATATCATACGAAGCACATTTTGAACTTTGTGGATTTGTGAACACACAACACATGAGATACCGGATCAAATAGTCCTCAAGAAGTCCATCAGAATCCTCGTTATAGTCAAAAGTTAACGGAGTGTTGTGGAAATTCAACATTTAGTATTTATTGATTCCTACTATTTTGAAGATAAAAATGGCCGTACAGTTACTGTAAATAAGACCGCAATGTTGTCATGTTGACTGAGTTTGTTCTTCAAGAACTACACAATTTGTTTATTGGACTATCTTCAGTCTACTTTCACATGGATCAACTGTCCACCGGTATATGAACACACTAAGAACGGTGCTTGGACAGGTAACACTTTCTCACCATGGTGACATTTCTTGACCGTCTCGATAACACAACGCGATGGCTTATGATTTTATCCTTTGGCCATTTTTGAGACATAAATTATTTTCAACGTGACCAGCAGACTCGGACATGTTAAAGCAGAGAATTGAGAATAAAACCCAGGACATACCGGCAGCCACACGTGTGTGCATCTGGAAAAACGGGGTAAAACGAGATCATGGGTGAATAAATAGAAATGGATGGCATTTGAAAGGGGTTATTTTCAAAACTGATGATGCCGTTAGTATTGTAATAAGAGGCAAACATGTATATCTCATTTATCAATATTTTGAATACAGTTAGTTTATATTTAAAAGAACAGTGAAACTTTGAATAAGTTAGATTAACGCTGCATCTTACTGTATATACTTTTGTGGCATGACACCTTCAACCACTTGACCACTAATTCAGTTAAAGTTAAAAACAAGAAATAAAGTTTACATTAGGTGTAGATTTACATACCTGAGGTAATAATGGGGTGTGTATCTCGGATTTATTATCTTTACCCTTACATTGTGATTTTGATGGCTGAAACCACGTGAGAAGATATTTAGATAGCTCCAAAACCAGAAAACATATAACAGGAATAGCTGTAGCGTATGTATTCAGGGAAAGTTTAGAATGTGACACAGAAACATATTTAACTTCCACATAATATATTTCTAGCTTTACACCTAAGACTGCTGTTACTATCACGGGTATTTCAAAACCAAGAAAAACACTAAATTTAAAATGGAATATAATTGGGTACTTTAAGAAACTTATGGGTGTGCTTCCCTTATTGGTTTTTTTTATCAACATTGCGTGTATATTAATCAACTCTCGATTTAGTGAGCTCAATTGTAGTGAGCATCCTGCTATTAAGAATCTAATTAATTTATTCTGATCACAACATACCCGTTCATGTCAATATATGTAAACAATTTCGCTTATTTTGAATCATAAACTCCAATTTTAGTGAATTTAAAAACTAAAACATCCAAGAAAAAATGTCATTCTAACATTGCAGGTCTTTGAGTTAAGCCAGTGCACCCCCCACCCATACCACGGTCACGACAAGCTACCTCGCTGTAAGCCACACCCTTTTCAGACAAGATGGCGGAGAGTAGCAATGGCCACTATTCATAGCTGTTTCCAGCATGATGGTTAAGCTACTTTTTGATGAAGAGGATGAAATGTCACTCAAGGAACTTTTATAATTCATCAAGGACCATTCTTTTGAAACTAAAGACTTGATCGATATGGACTATGAAGTTATTTATTTGATTTTAGCACAGTGCCTTACTACCCATCTGGGCTTATGTAATAATTATGCTAATTAATAGGAATACTAAGGTTCTATTTAAAGGACTTAATCAACATTTACGTGAAGGGAGAGTGGAAAACCTTTAAATAACCCCCTCTCTACACCTCCCCCCCCCACTTAAAGCACATCATGATAATTCGAACACTGATGAGCCCGTCATCAGCAGTTCAGTCTAATGCGAGAGGGACCCCTTAAACAATTCCAACACCGAAACTGGAAAATCTATAAAGCTTTGATGAATTGAATCTTATCAGATGAAGTCACCGTGGAGGCTGTGCAAGATTATGTTCCAACATAGAACTAAAATAAATTGAAGATGACTAAGACGAGAGTCAAGGAAGATTCGACATGGTGAGGAGTTTCGAGGATTTCAAGACACTTATAAGGTTTATTGAATGCATGGACAGTGGAAAATCAAGTGTGAAAAAAGCGCAGCTTCCTTGAGAAGGATACACATAAAATATTAATATAAACGGTAAAATGTCAAACAACAGCATATAGCCACTTATTTAAATGTTAGTTAATAAATTTAGATAACATGTATACTGTTTATGATATTTTGTTTTGGCTCCGTCCCTTTCACTTAAGGCTAAGTAGAAACACATTTTAGTAGGCCTATTAGTGAACTTCGGACATGTGAACCAAATACCTGAGTATGTAGGCCTAGTGGTTCACTATAAGCTAAGTTGACTGTGTAGTTAGATCTTGACGCCTTAAACCCCGTGACCTCCATTGTGTGTAATTCCAAAGCCAAGAAAAATAGAAAGGTAGTCAACCCTCCCCTGTAGCGGTAGCGTCCTTTCCCTATCTGACCAATATATTAATAAATCATCAGGGACCTTTAATGACCACCACTCAATCCAACCAAACTCAGATGTCAGCACCTACCCTTGTTTACTTTTATCAGGGAATTAGAGTAGTAGTTAAATAAAATCAGGAGTAATAACAATTAGGGCCTTTCGGCAAGTTTATTTATAACAGGAGAATATTCGAATTTATAACTTTATAAGATTAAATAAGGTTGCGACTTCTACGCAACATATGAGACATTTAAACATAACATAAATTCTCTCCAATTAATCAACATTGTAATGTGAGTTTACTTATAACTGGTAAATATCAAAGTTTATAACTTTATAAGATGGCATAAGGGTGCGAGTTCTACGGTATATATTACTCATTTAACATAAATTCTCTCCAATTAATCAAAAATTATAACCAGTTTACGAATTATTAATTACAGGACGAGCAGCAAAGTCAGTTTAAAACATTAAAATATTGCTCTAGTAATGTCCGTAATATACAATCTCACAATAGGGATTCTACAAGAAAGATACAAGAGCTTCCTTTAATTCAAATCTCAAAAGCCTGGCTTGTCAATAAAGTACATACAAAAAGGAGTTACAGAAATCTAGGCTGTTCCATGACCTTAATTCTCACTCTAGCTTCTTCATACCTACGAATAACATAAGTTATACGCCAGTGCTCAAAGGCCTATTCCTATGACCAAACTTTAACAATGAGTATCCACGTGATCGCAAAGAAAGTGGTCAACTGATACTTTAATCTCAGCTAAACGATACTACTCGTAATAAATAGATATTATAAGACAATTTCCGCGACTTCGAAATAATATAGAAACGCGCAAAAAAATCTAATATAAATTAAAGGGTTACCAAAGAAAATATTATTTGAATCCCAAACATGACGGCTACTTACATTCTAAGATGTTCCTTAGAACTATTGGCGTCAAAGAGTACCGAGAAACGCTGAGCACTCGCTTATATTCTGCTTGTAACAGCGGGGGAAATGTGGATGGATTGCATGACGTAAGGTGATGTCATTCACAGCAAATGAGAGCTTAGATTATCTCATCAGCGCCTGCGCACAACGCTCTGAGGTAGTAGACGATGATGGGGGGG